>JAVJIF010014950.1:0-126582 GCA_038442645.1 Agave tequilana
AAAATGGAAATCAGCTTACACAGGAGGCAGCTCCGCCCTATATCTCACTCAAAACTCAAGTTTTTCGAATGATTTTCAAGATCCGACCACAAATTATCATCTTCATATTCTAATATATATGCATATAAAAAAATCACCTGATTTGAAATTTGTTTACTTCATTTTCTTTGGGTTCAAGCATTAACGTTTTTTAACAGTAGAATAAAATGGAACGATTAGATCAATGTGCAAAGAACTCTAAATCATTTAATTTTTTATATGTGTGCATCTTAGTACATGAAGATGATAATGTGCGGTGGATCATGAAAAAAAATTCAGAAGATATGATTTTTAAGTGCGACATAGGACGGAGTTGCTCCTGTGTCAGCTGATTCCCATTTTTAATTCAAATAAGAAAAATACATCTAATCCTAATAGTGTGGTTTTGTTCCCTCTCTTTTTGTCTAATATAATTAGAACTCTGTGGCTCTTACATTATTAAAATGATATAACTAATAGAACAAATTTAAAAACTAGAGATTAGACTCCTAGTTTAGAAATTTCTAATTTAAATTAGAGTAAAAATATTCAAAACTATTATGTGACTATAATTTGGTGATTAACTATATTTTATTTTTTTAAATGTTATTAAATAATAATATTAGAACTAAAATTATATATTATTAATTGTAGTTGCAGCATTGATTTCCTTATCATGCAATTGATGAAATGGCTATATATTGGGCACTGGCTCTCATCAATAATATACTTTGAAATGACTTATTATTTATTTTGTTATATTATGGAACTCTATTTTTTAAGTAGAAATTTTGTTTTATATATAAAGCTAAATATTAAATTAGAATATTATTTGTTAAGTTTTAATATAAAATTTTCTTTTATTATGTTCTTAATGTTTAAATTGAATTTAGATAAATTTCACTAATTGTTTAGAACAATAAGATTGTCGCATTAAATATTATAGAGTAGTCAAAAATAAAAAAAAATACTCATGTCAAATATACGTAATTACAATAAGTGAAGAAGTTTGCTATAATTATCTATATTATTGTCTTTATAGAATTCTTTTCAAATCTATATTCTAATTAAAAGGATTTACTTTGTCAACATCTTAATTATGAAAGGTGATACTCTAATCCAGTGGTTTTTTTAATTAAATTTAAATTGTAATTTCATATAGATATAAGTTTATAATTACGAAGGTGACATATTCAATGTTACTGTCATTCTTTCTCATGTCAAGTGACACCAAATTGCTTCGTCACCATAGCTAAGTTTATAGAGACGAATCTTAGTAATGGATTTTTATGCGTCTCAATATAGATGAAAAAAGGTGTCGATTATTATGATCTGGGTGACAAATTATAAATTGTCACCATATATAATGTCATGATGACAGAAAATATTGAGCTATCATAGTATTCATCACTTGGTAACAAACTTATACTTTCTGTCTCTGCTTTCATCTCTTTTTTCGTACGGTGACGTCACCAAAAACTGTCACCGTATCTGTCCCTTTAGGTCAGATTTAGTGACGGTTTTTTAGTGACAGACCATTGGACACTCCCAATTGAGCCTGTCAAGAAACACAAAGGAAGGAAAAAATACTTTTCAAGTCAGGAACATTGATGTCTCAGGCGTGAGAATACGTATCCTTGAAGAGAGAAAAGTAAACATATTACGTGTGTGATTTTGGTGGTAATCAGAAGCGAACCCCTTCCTAGTTGGAGAAGAAGCAATGTTAATACCTCACTGAGCAGTGATGCACATGCGGGTATTTCAAATCTCAGTAATTGTACGAATGGCATTGTGATTTCTCTTAACCGATTAGATCACGCTGCTTGATTGTTGGGATTGTCATGTAGAGATATCCGCCACTATCCATAACATCATGCATTAAAGTAGGAACGTTGTAATGTTTTGAACAAGGAGATAATCTGAAAGCGTAAATGAATCTGTGAATTGCGGGGATCGTGCCACTAAGCGATAACCAACGTAGAAACAATAGTCCTCGCGGCGGTTTTCCCTTTAGGAGGCTGGGGCCTCGGAGAGTGCTGGTGTGATTCTGGATTGGTCGAGGGTCTGGAACAGTGACTCCGGACTGGATGTGGCTCGGGATAGACTTATGAGATTTTCTTATGTGTCTGTGCTGGACCCAATGGAGGAGCCGTTGACAACTCGGAGTGCCTTTTGGTAGCTGGACATGTGTCTTGATCTCGAGGAAGATGAACAACTGACCACTGCAAAAGCCTATTAAAAAAGAATTGTTGATTTTTGATTATCCTAGGTCAATGCTGGAGGCATGGTTTGTAAAATAAACCAACTTATTAAATTTTAGTTTTTCAATAAAATTTTAATTAAAATTGGTTAAAGATGATCAATATTTCTTTTTGGCAAAAACTTCGCTCTTTGACCTTTGAGCTACAACCTTTGTTATGGACTTCTCCACTAGCTAAAAATATGAATAGAGAATATTGTGTACATCTATTACTACTACACCTAGTGCTACCTAAATTTTTTTGTCGAAAAAAATTCTGTTTCTCAATTCAAATTTATAAACTTTGTCAAATTTTATTCCTGAAAACTGAACTTGTGACTATTATAATTATCAATAATTCTCAGATGGAAAATTAGAACGGAAATATCCATGTTTGAGGAACAACTCAAGCAATGTTCTAAAATGCGATTTCAGTACGCGCACGGTCCGGGAGCACATAATGCTTAAAACGGTTTTTAAACGGTAATTAAACGGATTTACACGTTTTATTATTATAATTAATATATAATAATATTATAATACTTAAAACATGCAAACATAAATTCTATAAACTCCAATGTATTAGTATTTTAATATATAAGAATATTATAGTATTATTAATATATATTAATATTATAATACTTAAAAGCATAAAAGATATAACAAACATAAATTGAAAAATTAAATTACTAGTACTAAGAGAAATCTAAAAAGTAATAATGTTAGTCAGTTCAAAGTACATCAACCTCCACCTCCCACAACTATAGTAAAAAAAATGCTTTTTAAATGAACAAATATATATATTTCTTTCAAAAAGCAACGTACTTCCAACAACTTTGGTTCACTGCTAGATTCAACTGCAAGTAATGTGCAACTCTATCCTTATCACACTTGAGGCACTTATTAAAAAAATAAAGACCATTGGCAAAACTGGGCAAAATACGTGCACGCGAGGGGGAGAGAGCTGACAATGAGGAGGTCGCCGTCGACGCAGGAAAGGTTGCCGTTGACGCTTTGCTGCTGATCAGAGAGCTGATTGCAGGCGGTCTTTGTCGACAAAGAGGGAGGTCGCGGTGGGAGGTTCAACCGCAAAGGGAGGTCGCCATCGAAGGGGAAGGTCACCATAGGAGGATCAATGCTTTTGTGAACTTCGTCGTCGAGCTTCAGGAGCCCTAATTCCCCAGGAGGATCGTCACCGTCGTGAGCTTCGAGAGCTTCAGATAAAATTAGGGGTCATCTCGTCGTCGTGAGCATCGAGAGCTTCTTTGTGAGATTCAGGAGTTTTGTCGCCGCAGGAGGATCGAGGATGCGGATAAATTTAGGGTTTGCGAGCCCCAGTTCTCCAACACGCAACAATTTATATCCTAATTATTGGATCGGGTTTGAGTTCAGTTAGCTAATGGGTTCGAAATTTGAATTCATCGATTGAAAACTTTAAACGACTGCTAATTAATCACCAATAGATGCTTAATCATCGTTTAAATGAATTAATCACCTGGCCGAGTAATCTGACCGCTTTCTTCAAGTTCTGTTCGATTTCAGGCCGAAAAATTTAAGTGCAGGATTAATCGGCCCGCTTAAACCTTTTTAGAATACTGAACTCAAGTGTTTTTTAGTATTGTTGACTAACCAGCATTTTTGATTGCATGTTGTGGTGGTTTTTCCAACACGAGTGACCGGACGGTCGATCCACACCACAAGCGAGATTAGAGAGTAAGGAGTATGTGTGTATGTGTGTGTGTGTGTGTGTGTGTGTGCGTGTGATAAGATAATGCACAATACAAAAAAGAAAGACACATGATTTTTACATGGGAGGAGAATCCACTATAATTCGTAGGTTACAGAAATTACAGGAATTGTTTGCCAGAGTCTCTGTGATTGGCTTAATGAAAGAAAAGAAGATCCAAAAGTCATCCCTCTCGTAGAAGGAGAAGGTATATTATGCTTAACTGATCTTGTGCGTGGAAGCGGATGATTCAGGCGTGATCCTCGTAGCCACATGTCTGCACGTGTTGATTTGTTGTAACGGCCGTGATTACTGGCACTTGATTGTTGGGATTATATGCAGAGAAATTCACCTCTATCCATAACTACGCAAGCTGGAGGGCGTTACATGTTATGAACATGGGGGAAGATTAGGCTACGTAACTATCAACAGAGATCAAGAATTTTGTTGTCGTAGTTGCTTGTGTGAAATTGAAGTCTTCGAAATGGAGGGAGCTTCGTGATAACTTAAAGCATCAGAGCTACCGGGACGGATTATTCTCAGCGTGAAGAGTGACTTCAGTGTGGACCAAACTGTCTCTGAGAGGATATGAAGTGACGGAGTCTCCTGGTTACTTGTGTAAATCACCTAGAGGGGGTGAATAAGTGCAGAATAAAAATTTACTTGCTAGTAACCTAACAAATATCAATCACAACACACGATATACTTGCAAATAAGTAAATAATATAATTGTGCAAGTAAGTAAAGAGAGAGTAGAGTGAAGAGAAAAAGAGTAAGCAATCACAGACACGATGTTATGTTCTGAGATTCGAGCCACTGCTCTACGTCTCTACTTCAACACTATGAAGAATTTTCACTATGACCGATCTTACTAGATCGTCAACCATTACAAGTTCGCACTAGAACTCAAGGGACTCACAAGTCCTCTCTTGCGGTACCTTAACACCAACACGGAGCTCACTAGCTCACTTAAGGCCGCAACCTCTACAACTTCACAATAGAAGTAAATCGGTGATCTTTCTTGACCATAAAAGGCTCACAAGTATAATCCTATAACCAAGATGAGAAGGTGAAACTCTTTAAAATTGTATAGTGAAAATAGCTTGTAAAGATGTAGAGGGAATGCTCAAGCTAAAAATCAAGAATGTGAAATTTTGGCTCAAAAAAAAATCTTTTAAGAAAAGGCTAAAACTTGACTAAATCTTCTTATAAATTTGTAAATCTTTTTCTAACTTCTTAAATCTTATTTTTGGGTTTTTCTACAGTCCCACTATTTATAGGGGATGAAAACATGAGGAGAAAACTGGAAAAGAGTCATTGGGAAAAGACCCAGAAAAAGACAAACTTGAATATAGCCGTTGGGAAAAAATCAAAAGGAAATCCTTCTTTCAGTCGACCGGCCGGTCGACTACCAACAGTCAAATTTTTGACTGTTGGGGATAGCGTCGACCGTCGGTCGACCGCTTTCCCAACCAGAGAGCAAAGGTCTCTATCGGTCGACCGGGGCGGTTGACCGGACCCAACCGAGAGCAAAGCTCTTACAATCGGTCGACCGCATGGTCGACTGAAGTGCACACATGCACTTTGGTGCATGTCAGTCGACCGCTTGGTTGATAGACAGAGCAATTCTGCTCTACCTACTGTCGACCGGTCGGTCGACCAACCTTAGGCAAAAGCTTGTTATGAAAATCTTTTTGAAACCAATCTTTTTTATACAAAATGAACTTTGATCTTAAACACAAAATAGAGTTATAGGGACTTGATAGAACCAGTGTGTGATCCGGGATCAACACAAACAAAGTTAGAACTATTTTGTAAAAACACTTTTCTAAATCGAAAACCGTTTTTTTTAAACTCGTTTTTCCGAAACTTGACCTTAAAAATTTAAAAGAGAAATGTTTTGAACTTTTTTTTAAAACACTTTATGAATGTGAAAGATATGTGTGTCAATCCCAAAAGAGCTATCAACCTATATCATCTTAGTTTTAACAAATGACTATAAATCCTATCTAAAATGCAAAAAGTAAGAATACAAATCTTGATATAGTCTTCTTTTATGAACTTGATCCTTGAACTCTTCTATGTGCTTAGGCTCTGAGATCTACATTTTCTTGGCTTTCAAACATGTAAATCTTGTGATGGAGCCAAAATGCAAGAAAGAGTTAACCTGAAACTTTGTTAAACAATAATTGTTAAAAACAAAACTACATATGTTTTGTTATAATCAAAACTAGAGCTAATGGCCTTTGGGCCAACAATCTCCCCCTTTTGATGATGACAAAACACATGGAGTTATCACAAATAATTTAGGAAGACAATTCAAGCGAAGCTCCCCCTAAACACATGCATATATCAAAATGTGACATATAAGTTAGATGCATCAATAAAAACATATGAATAAAATATATCAATCAAGCTCTATGCAACCCATCTATGCATACCAAGAATACAGAATTACAAAGGTGTATGCATAAACGATTTTCTCCAACCAGCTAGTAACCTTCAACCTCCAAAATAAGTGGTAAAATGGTTGGTTTACAAAGGACAAATAAGAATACAAACACACCACATACCACACATAGAAGATATGTAACAAATACCAACCATAAAAAGAGATACATAACTTCTCAAAGATAATATTGATATAAAAAAGAAATTTGTCCATACAAAGGTTCATGCTTACCTCAAAACAAGTTCCATACCACAAAATAAGTACTACAATATAAAAACACATGTTCAAATACCAAATACTACATGTTCAAATAAAAGTATATATAAATAAAGATATGAAAATAAGAAACTTCTAGATACTTCACGAAATCTCTCTCTCTCTTTTTGTCATCAGCACAAAAGGGGTCACTCTTCCTGAAAGTCTGGATCTTCAGGAGAAGCTAGTGCCTCAGAAGGAGCTGGAGGAGGTACTCAGGTGTCAAACGGAGGACCCGATGAAGGAAGGGGCTGCACGTGGCCTCTCGAAAGTGGAACAGGCCAACCATTCCTACTATAGGTCTCGTCGACGCATGTCTGGAGATAGCGAATAGATGAGCAGATATATTACAAGTCATTCTGAACTCTATACTCAATCCTTTCAAAATTTGCTGACATGTTCAGATCATGCTCACGAAGCTGAGCAGAGAGAGCTGTATATGGGTCAACAGAGGCTGAGGAGGCTGAAGAGGATCTAGGGGCAACAACAGGAATGATAGGAGGGGCTGAGGAGTAGGAACACACTCCCTAGCACGCATCCTCTTTAGGAGAGTGTTGTTGATATCAACAACGGTTCGATGGACCGCTCAGCAGAAAGATCAAATTTTAATTGTTTGACGAGTCGGGTAATGAGCATCCCAAATGGTAAGTTCCAATTTAGGATCAAGAGATGCTCAAACCATGAAATCGATGATGAGCTTAGAAATATTTACTCTAATGCCTTTTAGAAGGCAATAGATCAAGAGGGGAGCAGGACCCCGAGCATGATTATATTCTTCTGATTTTTGCAGGAGATTATAGAGCACTATCTTAGCTAGGACCTGGCGGTGAGCGTATAATACTCCACCTCCTCGTTCCTAACTAAGGCCAGGTTATCATCATCGTGAAGTAAAAAAGATGCGGTGAGGGAAGATTCACCGTCAGAATATTCAAAGTCATGTATATCAACATTATACATATCTACACCCTCACAGGAGAGATGTAGCAGATGGGTGAGTCAATCTAAAAATGTTAATGTCCTTGCCCAGAACCCTAGATCTGATATGATTATTTTGAAAGGTCAGATTATAGTAGAAATAATGCATAAGCTCAGGGTAGATGGGTTCCTTAATGGTGACTAGGTATTTTAGAGAGCTTGTACTCAAAATGTTTGCTAGATTCAAGTGCTCAAAATCAGCAAGCATTACAGCTCTCCCAGAAATTACATGTTTATTATGGGGAACAGAAAACCTATGAGATGCATTCTGAGAAATAGAGGGGTTTGATGAGGATTCGGGTTGTTTGCCCTTCTCAAATCTAGGCCTCTTAGACATGGTAAAGTTAGGAAGATGATAAATTAGATTTAGGCACGGATTTTAGAAAGATTTCAAGAAAAATTATTAAATAAAGAGAACTTGAGAAGATTTAGGGATTATACCTTGAGGATACCGAAATTCCCCCTTGAAAACAAGTGAATCTGAAGTTTTGAGGAGAGATCCAATAAATTTCATGGATTAAATTGATTTTGGAAGGGTTTGAGAGAGATGGGGTGAAGAGAATTAGGGAGGAGAAGAGGAAAGAGTCAGTGGAGGAGAGAAAATGAGAGAGATTTAGGGATTTTAGGGTTTTTAAAATGGGTAAAAAATCAACAGACCCGACTCACAGTAAACTGCCCAGTCGACCGGGGTCTAACCGAGAGCTTCTCGGTTACAGTCGGTTGACCGGTTTAGGCCAATTTTTTTTTTTGTATTTCAGGTTTTCTCAGTCAACCGCCCGGTCGACCGGACCTATTCCAGGTCAACTCGATCGACCGGTCGGTCGACTGAGATTACCTAAAAATCCGTTTTAAGAAATATGAATTAAGGGTTTTTGAAAAATATTTTAACTTATCGGTCGACCGAGATTACCCAAAAATTAGTTTTAAGAAATATGAATTAAGGGTTTTTGAAAATTATTTTAAATTGGATATTTTTATACATAAAACAGAGAAATAACACCAAAAATCTTATAGGCATGATAAACATAGAAAAAATGATATTAAAATTTTTTATTATATTAAAAAAATATTTTTCAATAATTTAAATCATATGTTAAGCAATTAAAAAAATAAGATATTGAAGCCAAATACCTTAACGGGTTCTGAACTTCTTCTCGTCATTCCTCTAGATAAGAGTTGAGGCGCGCAATTGCTATCTTGATTTATTACTTAAATATGGTTTAAATATGCTACCCAATCACAAGATCGATATATAAACAAAATATATATGCATGTATATGAGCAAATAAATTAATTTATGTACAGATACATGCAAAGATATCTATCAACCAAGTGAGCATTAGGGGTGAGCAGAGTTCGGTTATAACCGAAATAACCGACCAAAAACCGAAACCCGAACCCGAACCGAACCGAACCGTTCTAGTTCGGTTCGGTTTCGGTTTTGTGTTTCAAAAACCGAACTCGACCGAACCGAACCGAATCTCTCACCCTATATATCACCCCACCCAAATTCAATTTAATGAATCATATAGTTCATAACAAAAAATGGTGAAAATTTATCTCAGTACTTCTAGCAATACCATCTTTTTTATGTTGAATATGTAAAAGTTATGTTAAGTATACCATCACAATTAAGAATAATATTTTTATTAATATAGTTCTTTTTTTTCATTCTTGCCATTAAAAATTAGTAATAATTATTTGAGTTTTGATATAAGAGCCCAAATATAGCGTAAAAATTTTAGAATATGAAACTTTTAATTCACATTAAGGTTAGGGTCTTTTTCTTATTTCTAATTTGGGTATTGAATATTTGAGATTAGAATATTAAAGGATGATAATATAATGGTGATTAAAAAATGTAAGAAATGATGGAAAAATATTGGCCTAACTGAAAAAACCGAAAAACCGAACCGAACTGAGTCAGTTCGATTCGGTTCGGTTGCTAAGTCTAATCGGTTCGGTTCGGTTTTGAAAAAATTAGCAAAAACCGAACCGAACCGACCGATGCTCACCCCTAGTGAGCATAGGAAAATACTATAAACATGGGCAATCAATTCATGGACTAGTATAGAAAAGCAATGTTACCGAATTAGTTCAAATATAAGCAAGCCATAAAAAAATCATGTATTCACAACTAAAGCATATTAACACAAAAGAAAAGCTAGCTAACCCTAGGCATAAATAGATCTAGTTAAAAATAAATTTTCAAATGGAGAAATTATCGAACTATAGGCAATCTCTAAAATAGGTGCTTCTTGATAGCGATGTAATATGACGGTTGATCCTTTGAACTTCGATGCATCCGCCACTAAGTCACCATCTCTCCTATGTCTTGGAGGAGGACGACACACCTACATCAATCAAGTTGGGTGTGCTCTTTAGTACCCGAATCTTTTTTGATCCTATAGGGTTAGTACTTTCTCGAACTCAAATATTTTTTGTTTAACATATTAATCTTAGCATAACAAAATTTTGCTAAATGGTCTTTACAGCCGCACTGTGCACATGTGTACACTTTGTCATATATGAAAGCATGCTTATGTGGATGTGTATGTGCATGTTGTGCATATTTTTCATGGTGTGTGTGAGATGAATGAGGTGTATATTTCCTTGGGGTTTTCCCTTTGGGGACTGGATGTAGGTCCCAAGGACCGAACCAGGGTAAAATCTCTTTTGTTTGCATTTGCATTTTCTAAGATTTATCCTGTGCATTTTATTTTACTACAAGTTATTTATATTTTTTGTTAGAATTTTTGTAAACACTATTCACCCCCCCCAGTGTTTGTATTGCCTTATTGATCCTACAGGGAGAAGACGATGTTATTTCATACATACATACATATATATAGATATTGTTATTGTTACACACACACACAACAATGTATATAATAATAACACCATCTATATATAAATACATACACACACACACACACACACACACACATATACACATATATACGCATACATACACACATAATAATGTATATAACAATAACACCATCTATATATATACATATATGTGTGTGTGTGTGTGATAATAACACCATATATGGTGGTGTTATATATATATATATATATATATATATATATATATATATATATATATATATATATATATATATATATATATATAAAATTACATATATATATATAAAATTACATATATATATATATATATATATATATATATATATATATATATATATATATATAATATATATATATATATATATATATATATAAATAACACCACCATATATGGTGTTATTATTATTATATATATAAATAACACCACCATATATAATTATATATATATATATATATATATATATGTAATTATTACATATATGTATGTATGTATGTATGTATATATATACATATATATATATGGTGTTATTATTACATAATATATATATATATATATATATATATATATATATATTATATATATATATATATATATATATATTATATATATATAGGGGTTATTGTACCTCAGCCGACAGCTGAGAGAGTTTCTCAGCCGGCGGTGACGTGGCCGAATATATGCCATATATCGGTGGCAGAGTGTGGGCGCCAAAAAAATCAAAAACATCCCACCTAAAAAATCATCAATCAAATTGATCAAAATACCCCCTTTTTACTTCTAAACTAGCAAAAAATCATCCACAATAAAATTTTAACTAAAATATTTGTATTTTACAAAGAATTTTCTGTTGAATATATCTACAGTTATAAAATTTATAATTCTACTACATCGAAAATATAAAGAAAAAATTGGATCAAGATAATGAGGAAAAAGTAGCAGCAGTAAAAAGTAAAAAATATGCGTGAAACCTATATAATTTTTTTTATTATTTTATTTTGTGTTATTTTCAATTCATATACATTTAATAAAAGAAACTGAAATGAATAGAAAATTGAAATTTAATGTGGGGCAGTCGTATATTGTTTTTTATATTACAAATGTACAGTGTAAAACAAATAATAAAATACAATAGTTAATTATTTTGCAGATATTTTATAAATCAGATATTCTCGTAACTGCCACAATATTTGCAGATTGGTTGGATAATATTTTATGCAATTTTTAATGAACTACGACTATGGTCGGTCTTGATACTAAAAAATTGCTTTATTCTCAATGTATATTATAAATTGGATCCAGGTCGCAGTACACATACATTCAAAACTATAATCAAAAAAATATATAACTTTTAATTTTATATCATGACTGCGGCCCTAGTCGCATTCCTTATTCGCATAGAAATAACAGACGAAACATGCTATCGTTCAGCACTGTGACCACAGTCGCTATCTTTTTCGCATGCTTTATGTAATAGAATTTTGATCGTTTTACAAAGTCTACGATCATAGTCGCAATCATAGTATAACAAAACTTTCGATCACTACGACCATGGTTGCAGACTTAATATAATATAACTTTCAATTTTATATCACGACTGCAACCTTAGTCGCATTTCTTATTCGTATAGAAATAACAAACGAAACTTGCTATCGTTCAGCACTGCGATCACAGTCGCTGTCCTTATTCGCATGCCTTATGTAACAGAATTTTGATCGTTTTATAAAGTAGATTAGCCCTGAGACCATCAGATCAGTCCGCGTATATCACATCTTATAAAATACTATATTAATTACTCTGAACTAATTGAAGTAATTAATATTCTATCTACCGTGATACAGCAACAGTCTCGAAAAAAGAGATGCAATAATATTAATCTTAATAAAGGAAAAATGTGCACCATACGTAATCTAAATATATAGGAAAAACATTATATAAAAAGTTAATTTGTAGTTCACATAATAAACCTCTAGAAAAAAGGAACTCTTTGGATTCACCCGCCATAACTGCTTTAATTAAATATTTAATTTCTTTTAATCACTTCTTCGAATACTCAACCGTCACCTATAACAATTATTATTACTATTCATGGTGTTTCACATTATTGACCTTTTTATAGTGCTTGTAACTAATATATTATCTCATATCTAAAAACGATATTTGTGCTCTTCGTTTTCAATTTGATTTCAAAACTTTCAGAAAATAATTCATTCTTGAATCATGTCTTCCCCATCTTCTTCGTCTGAGCACTCAGATTTCAACTTCAATCATTCTCCCATCAGTCCTCTTTCTTTAGGGTATTCTAGTGAATCTGATAGCAGTATGAACTTCACTCCTTTTGACTATCTCATTACATCAAATAATATTTTATCTGATCCTCCTCTTCATGAGGATGATGAAGTTTTCATGGGGCTTAGTGAGGAGGAACTTATTCCTCTGCCACTTCACATAGACATGCTTGATGAAAGCATGTCCTCTGATGCTGGGGGCTCGCTTTCTTTGAGCATTTCTTTTACAGGTTATTCTCGAAACGGGTCGGAAGAAGAGCTAGATACAAGCGATCCATTCTGGGAGTTTTATCGATGAACCAAAGCACCCACGAAAGGAGGAAGAAACTGAAGAGAACAACAAGCCGGACGACGAGGGAGAAGATGAGAAAATAAGTGATGAACAAGAAGACGAGGAAAATGAACACGATGAATCTGCTTATGATGGTGATGACGATGAGGATTAGGATTTCCTGCTCTTCTGATATTTAACGTTATTTTGTCTTCTTTTAAAAGCTTTTAATGCACTTTTTTTGTAAGGTCTCTTTCTAACCATATTATATTATAAATAAAATTTACTTCTATCTCTAAAATAATCTTTCATATTTTTAAAATACATATAAAGTATGTTGTATAGTTATTATTTCTGCATCTTATCTGCGATAATGGTCGCAGTACTCAGATAATAATTACTCTGAACTAATAGAACTACGATTATGATCGAAATCCATGATTAACAATATTTATATATGAAACTGTGATCACGATCGCTGTCCTGTCATAAATAGTTTGATCGTTTTGCATTAAATAAAGTTAAAAACAGCGACCATGGTCGCAGTCCAAAATTAAACTATATAAACAGATGATACTGAGAACATGATCGCAATCCTCTAAAATAAGCATATTTCACTGTATATCACAAATTAAAAAACTGTGACTGCTGTTGTTAAGCACTGCGATCATAGTCGCAGTCCTTGATCGCATGCAATATGTAAAAAAAATTTCATACTTTATAGTCGGTTAAGACAACAGTCACAATGAAGAACAAATATATAAAATAATACGTAAACTGCGACTATAATATCAGTCCTTAGTCATCGTTATTACATTTAACGTAGCAAAAAAATTATCCACAACATGCTGTCGTTAAGCACTGCGACCATAATCGCAGTCCCTATTCGCATGCAATATGTAAAAAAAAAAATTTCATAGTTTATAGGTGGCTAAGACAACAGTCATAGTGAAGAACAAATATATAAATCATACGTAAACTGCGACTATATTCGCAGTCCTCAGTCACCGTTATTACATTTAACCTAGCAAAAAAATAATCCACGACATGCTGTCGTTAAGCACTGCGACCATTGTCGCAGTCCTTATTCTCATGGAATATGTAAAAAAAATAATAATAATAATTTATATGTTACATGCGAACAAGTAAACTGCGATTATGTTCGCAATCTGTAAAATTTTTAGAGATCACATCATAAAAATCTACAAATTAAATAATTGTAAACTGCGACAAAGGATGCTTTTAAAACTATTGAGAAATTATTTTATTGACCACTACGAGCTTAGGCGCATTCCTAAAATATATAATATCTGCGTAAAAAAATTTAATAAAGAAGAATTCAAATTTGTTTCGTGATTTGATGAAGTTGCACTTGAAGAGACATGATTCATATTCAGTTGGTCGCAGTTATAAAAGATAATGGTGACATTATTGACTAACGTCAGAAATATAAAAAAATAATAAACTATACAGATCCACTATCTTTTACCGCAGGGGTATTTAGTAATTTCAACTGTTTCAATAGGCCGGTCGTCCTTTCTAGTGTGGCTAATAATGTGCCACGTCACCGCAGGCTGAGAGGGACTTTCAGCTGTCGGCTGATATAGATATTTCTGATATATATACACACACACACATATATGTATACATATACATATATATTGGAGGAAGGGGCAGGTAAGAGCCGGTGGGAGGCGAAGACAGTGATATATGATATTATATGTATATGTGTGATATATGTGTGTGTATACTATGTGTGCATTGGATGTGTTACCCGTGTATGATAATGTTGACATCAGAATACAAATTCATTAAATTGATTGAAAATAGTGATACTGGTTGCTTATACACGTATCAATATTAATTGAACAGTAGTTTGAAGTAAATAGATAATCTAGCCGAGACATCTATGTTCACTTATAATTTAGACAAGTGATCATGTATTTTCTTATATCATGTACACTACATACTGCTAATACATGTTGAAGTATAAAATTAGGTTAACCTCACTCACTAAGCCATCAAGCTCACCTTCCTCAGTCTGAATGTTTTCAGGTCAAGGCAAAGGCCCAATCAAAAAACTTCTCGGACGTGACACCGGACAAACATGGACACCCTTGACAAATCTTAAATAGTGTTGATGTTGTTTACTACTCTTTTATCTGTATGGACATATATGTTTATTATTATAAACTCGGTAGTTATTGAGTAGCACAGGTAATGGAGAGTGTACTCATATGGGTGAATGGTTATGTATAGTTATCTATTTTGATATGAGTTAAGGTATTGATCTTGATGATAGTTCGACTCTTGATAATGAGTACTAGTAATTAGATGGATAATTGAATATAGTAAATTATTGTATATTTATAAGTAGGCAATATCAAACTGAAATTGTGAATTGAGTATGCATTTAAATGATATTTTGTGAGATGATAATATATATAATGGTTAGATTCAGGTGGCATTGTCTTTATTTGATAATAAGTAGGTCGGGTGAGCTGAAAGATTATATAAATGTATTTGAATTATGTAGGTCGATACTAGCTGAAATTTTGATGTTGTATTAGAGCAGACTCCTTATAAGTCTTGATAATTATCTGAATTATCAGAGTGATTTAGGTTATTTCCTATGATTAGGTTGTAATTCGCGGTAATTAAAAACTGGGACCGCTACAGGGCTCCCCTCCTCAAAACGTACAAACAAAGGCAGTAGCCTAATCGGGGATAGACTTCTGAACAGTGGTTGCCCGATTGGGGATAAGCTTGTAGTTGTCCGGTTAGGGATGAATTTTCCGGACGGTAATTGTCTAATTAGGGATGATTCTTGAGGGTGGCAGTTGCCTGATTAGGGATGACCCTTTCGGAAGGCAATTGCCCAATTAGGGATGAGCCTTGAGGGTGGCAGTTGCCTAATTGAAGATGAGCCTTCCGGAGGGCAGTTGCCCAATCAGGATTGAGTCTGAGAGTGCCCGGAGGCAGATGCTTATTTTATCGTTCTCAAGTGGGGCCTTCCCTCCTCAGAACACACGGATAGAGGTTTCCGAGTGAGGAGAACCTCAACTACAGAGTTGGACTAGGCAGTGGTCTGATTAGGAATAAGCCTTTCGAACGACCGTTTCTCAACCAGGGATGAGCCAAAGAGAGCCCGGAGGTGAATGCTGATGTTGTCGATCCCAAGTGGGGGAATCTCTCCTCGGACATACAATCATAGATCTTCGGAGAGAAGCTCATAGGCTGGCCACATGAGAGCTGGTGAGCAAGTTCCACAGATCCTGAAAAGGATGTAAGGAAGTGATTAAGAATCAGAATATAATTTTATTAAATAATTTTAATAAAATACATGAAAGTGAACTAAGATACATGGAGTATTATTTGCTAAAGAAACTTCTCTATTCTTGTCTGTAGGGTTAGTGTTAGTCAACCGCTTTGTATTGAGAGTCGGTGATTGAGCTCTTTGCTGTCTTTCTATCTCCGACGCGGCTCTGGGTGTAGGACATATTCTCAAAGATATCCTTACTAGACAAAATCTTCGAGATACTTGCGGGGAGACCGGCACTTGAAAGTCTAGGTGTTCCTTCCAATCATGGAAAGAGCAATAGTCTTTCTCTCCAGGACAGAAAAAATCATATTGTCTTGGTTCTAGATGCTTCACTCAAGGTTGACCCTTGATGGCTTCGAAGACGTCCTGGATCGGGAGCTTCAGTGGGGTGAACTGGCATCCACTCGGTAAGCTCAGAATAGACTATGCTGAGGGTTCGAAAACATACGCTTCTTGAAATGCCTTACCAGCGACCCGCGTTGTCGACAAAGGGGCCTCCGTGATGTGGCTTTGGTCTCTCTCCGTCATCGTCATGGTGGAGTAATCATCATTCGTGTTCGGCATTAATGTGGAATGGTAACCAAAATTATCCAATTCTCAAATTAAAAAAAGAATGCAAAGTGATTTTGTGTGAAAAGAAAATGGAAGTTCAGTCTCAAGGCGCCTATAAACAATTATCCAATCCTCAAATGCAAAAGTGTGCACGCGTTGGTGAACAAATTCCTGATCTTGACTGAGCGAATGCGTTGCTTGTACCTATAGTCTAAAAGATTGACTCTCTAACACGATGCACAACGCACCCACCAAAAAACCCAAGCTGGTCCCCACCGTCTCACTCACTCACTCACAAGCAACGTTTTGGAAACCGAAATGGCCACCGGTCCAACCGGTCTGGTTCTTCTTGGTCACCGATCTGTTTGGTTAAACCGGGCATTGGAAAAATATAACACCTGACATTTTGAAAAGTCTAAAGAGATATAGCATCCCAATGGTCGAGAAAATCTAAAAGAAATGAAGTTGTAAAAGAAATCGAAAAATGGTGATAACAATCACAATCGTTTGTTAGATTACTTCAAATAAATGCAAATCAAAATAATTTACTACAGATAAAAAAGTAAACTATAATTCTCTTCTCTTATACTATATATATATATATATATATATATATATATATATATATATATATATATATATATATATATATATAGAGAGAGAGAGAGAGAGAGAGAGAGACTTGTGCCATTCCGGAAGGATTTGAGGCCGAGTCTTTTCCATTCAAATACAACTCTACGACATCCGAGTGCAAGATCCACTCCATTTAAATTGATCTACATTATTTCAAGTAACTAAAATTAAAAATCATGTATTTTGAATATTTTTTGTCTATGCAACAAGCAAGCGCAAAATGGATGGCAGAAATAGTGAGTTGGTTAGTTTAACATTTATAAGATCACCCTGTACTCAGACTCTGCACTAGATCAAGAAACCACACAATACTTCTTTCTTTTTCATGACACAAGATTTCTTCCAAGAAAGATACAATATCCTTTGGTCAACCTCCTATCAAAAGGACACCCTGTTTAGTCTGCATCGGAGAAGTTTGCTACTCGAATGTGTCCCTGATCTGAATAGAGAAGCCCTCTCCTTAGAGTTTTCTTCAGATACCTCAAAGTTTCCACTATCGCCTCCAAGTGTTTAGTCCTCGATGCTAAAATAAACTGACTCACTAAACTGACTGCGAATGTAATGTCTGATCTGATCATTATCAGGTAGTTCAGTTTTTTCACCTATCTCTTTACCTCCCAGTATCCTAAAAAAGCTTCTCCTGATCTAATAGCAACTTCTGTTCACATCCATTGGAGAATCAATACTCATGCATTATAGCATTCCAGACTCCGAAAGCAAGTCAAGTACATATTTCGCTGTGATAGAAGACTACCCTTCTTGTTCTTGACCCTGGCCACATCAATGCCTAAGAAGTATTTCAGGGATCCAACATCCTTGGTTTGAAAGTGCTTCTACAAGTACTTCTTTAAGCTATCAATACCTTTCATGTCATCTCCTGTGATCGCAACATCATACACATACACAGTTAGCAGGATCCTCTTCTCAAGTTGTATCAGTCAAAACACATAGTGATGTTTCTCTACTTGAAAGAGACCAAACTCTTGAATTATTGATGCAAAGTACCCAAATCAGCTCTCGGAGACTATTTCAGACCGTAGAGTGACTTTTTCAACCTGCAAATCTTCTATGCTCACTCTCCCTAAGCAACAAAACATGGTGGTTGCTCCATATAAAACTCCTTATTAAGAATACTATTGAGAAAGGCATTCTAAATGTCCAACTGATAAAGTGGTCAGAGGTAAGTCGCTGCCAATTATATGAGTAAGTCGCTGCCAATTATATGATTAGACTCTAATATTGCATAGTTTTCACCATATTTGCACATTTATTTTGTATAAAATACTACCAATAATGGTTTGCTTGTGTCAGGTTTATGGTGTGCAATAAAGAAGAAGACCCTAAATCACCATTTAATGGGTGATTAAAGGCCTACAAAGTATTCATTGACCTTAGGAGGTAATTCTGTCAGACCAAGGGCTCAAATCAGAAATTCAGAAAGTACAACTGACAGGGGACCGAAACAACAGCGCACAGCAAGCGGCCGTGCGCACGTCGCTCTGGTACAGCCACGAAAACGCGGCTTTGGCTGCATTTCTGCTGCCGCGCCAGCGTTTTGGGCCAGGGTTTGTCCCTTGGCCCCCTTCATCCTGATGCCTATAAATACCCCCTTGGGGTTCTTCAGAAGAATATATCTACAGAGTTAGGGTTTTCTTTCCATGTTGTAGTATAGGATAGTTTAGATTAGTTGTTGTTCTTCTTCCTCCTTTATATTTTCCATTTCTTGTAGATCTTATAATAGGAGAAAGAGTGGTACATGGTTGGGAAGCAAGAGTACTTGTAACAGAAGGTGAGACACTATTAAATGTTCTCTCTTTATCTCTCTTTATTTTCTCCTCTCTAACTCCTTTTACATGTTTAGCTAATTTTCTCTCATGGCAGCTAACTACTAACCACTAACTTGCTAACTTCTTATTTGATAATCCACATGAATTTAATAGCCTCTACTTGGCAAGAGCCACTGATGGCTCAGATGATGGATTCTAACACTCTAACATCCTAACTCTCTAACAAGCTAACATTATTTTATTTCATGCTTACTCTTATTTAGTTTTGATGATTTAAATATAGCTTGCACTTGTTTGTTGAGCTTGGATGCGATGAGTTAACATATAGGTCATGCTTTGAAATGCCTTTGAACCAAGGACTAGTGATGGCCAAGGACACATGTGAGGCAACTATCACTAAGAGGTTAGCATGTTAGTAGAGCCATTAGTGGTTAGTAACCATGAGTTTTCTTATATTTTTAATTATTTTAGAAATACTACAAAAATCGTAAATACCTTCCTTCAATGTTTCCAACTTCTTTGTTTTCACCATACTCTTCTCTTTTCATTCTTTGTTTTCTTTTCTTTTCATTCTTAAAACATAAAAGAACTGTTAACACACAAGTGAACATACAGTGTAAGCTTCTATCGCCTCTCGTCTCTGTGGATTCGACCCGTTTTAGCCTCTGTGCTATAACGGAAGTATCGAGGAAGCCAAAGCGCATACACTTTAAATATTGATTTCAAAACATACATTTTTTGTGCGCGATTTTCTCCCGGTCAAATTTTAGCGCCGTTGCAAGGGATGGGAACGGTTTGATTTCATTTTTTTTGTTAACTTTTCTTCTTTGTTTTTGGTGTGCAGGTCAAATTTTTAGCATTATAAAAGTCCACACTTGCTTTTTGTGTGGTTGGGTAAATTCTTATATATTGTTATATTCTGTTGCTATTTATTGTTTATATTACCTGTACACTGTAATAATTTTAGGAACTAAAATACGGTAATTGAATTTTTTAAAACGGTTTAGACATTTGCATCTAGGTACGTGGCAATTTTCATTCCAATGTACTGTATTTTATTCTTCTGTTATTGTGATCTTGACGGAGGTGTATATTTTACATAGCATATAGTTAGGACAAACACGTGGGTGATTTACTCTCTTTGTATTTTCATTCTAATCTATATTGGGTCTGTTTGGTTGTCGTAACTGGCCGTAATTCGTAGTTGTAATTGGTAAAGTCTTTTACAATTATAAATGAGTTACATGTATGTAAATTTTACGGTGTTTGGTTGGTAATATAAAATTGTAAAGTGAGAAATTGTATTGTACTTTACGGTGTTTGGTTGTCGTAATGTATAAGTCGTAAGTGAAAAAGTTGACCACAAAATTAACTATTGGTGATTTTAAAAGTTTTAATACTGCAAATAAATATTAAAAAAGTTAAATATTAAAAATTTTAATATTAATATAAAAAAATAATACAATTTGTATGACCACAAAATTAACTGTAATTAGGCTGTAAGTGAGTGATAACTGGGTTGCAAGTGAGTGTTAGTTGAGTTACGTAAGTCTTTTACGAATTACGGTCCAAACAAACGCCGTAGTTGTAACTGGGTAGTAAGTCATTTACGAATTACAGAGTTTTACGTGAAACAAACGGCCCCATTGTACACTTGCACGAATTGAACTTAAGGTCAAAACCCAATACAGCATAAGATGGGAAAGTCATTACCCTCCCTTAGCCCAAAAATCACCTCCCCACTCACACAACTCAAGCCTTAATAAAATTGCTAGACGTTGGCCCTAGGTATATCTCCTTGTTTGACTCACTGTATATACATTTTTAACACAACAGTAAAAAGTTGATTGTAAATGCTAAAAATGATTTAGACTTTGCATTTAAGCACGTGTCTATTTCATTTCATTTTCTATTTACTATTGAAGAGTGCTGGAGCTAAGGTATGTGTGCATAGCATTTAGTATAAGGTTCATTCTTGTATGATTGCTTGAATGTTACTTTTTTCTATAAACTTGTACACTGCACTAAATTGATTTAAGGGCTTGTCCTATAAACAAGATAAGGTGGGGAAGTCATTACCCTCCCTTAGCCCACAAACAATCTCCTTCCTCACTAACCCAAACCTAACTAAAAATGTGTAGACGTTGGCCCTAGGGACATCTCGAACTCAATTAGGAGATTATCCTAAGGGGAAAGGTGTTGAAATTTGACTCCTGTCAAATCAGTGTCTAGGAAGGGGATTAAAGGACGAAAGCGCGAAGGTTGGTGGTTACTTAATTAAGGAACGTCTTTGACGGATAACCTCCCATCAATCTTGCCCTGACCTGGCGATTAGCTTGTGGTCAAAGTCTGCATTATACCTCCTATGGACAGTCTAACCAGTTAGGAGTTGTCTAGGTCAGAGGTCTACCCTAACTTAGGTTAGAATTTTTTCTTTTTTGTTTACTTATTTGTTTGTTTTTTTTTCTTTGTTTGTGTTTTATTGTATGATATGGCTTATAACAATAATTTTTCTAATTTTAATGGTAATTCATATTACACACCAAACTCTTTTTTGGATATTACCAACTCGGCATATCATAACTTTAACCAACCTAGTGTGTCGGATTGGTCTTATCCGAATCAATATAACCCATGTCCCCAATCTTATAACCATAATTTCCAGAATAATTTCAACTCTTCACAGAGTCAATGGGGATTCACCTCCCCCGAGTCCAATTTTCAACCAACTTGTCCTCCTTATCCACCTTGTCCACAATATTTTCAAGATTCATCCTCAGTTACACCAGTCCAAAGTAGAAAACCATCAATTTTGAAAATGAGTATGCGTGAGTCCAAACAACAATCATAAAATCTGATGGACTCATAATTTTACCACCAATTTTAAAACAACACTTCATCTTTTTAAGACCAATCGCAACAAAACGATGAACCTATCAACTATGAAAAGATGCTTGAAGCCATGACTCAGGCTCAAAATGTTCGTAATCATGACATAGATATGATGGTCCAATCTCTACGTTCTCACCGTTTGGCCAGTTCTGATGTCGGTAACCATTCTGTTAGAGCCGAAGAGTTATATTGTTTTGAAACACAAGGTTCCATTTCAGCACAATCATTTGAACTTGCCTAAACTCCAAATTTTGAAAGTGACATTGACAGTTTGGCAAGTTATCCCTTTCCTGAAATTGAACTTGAAAATGAATATGATCATGAACCTTAACTTAGTGATTCAATTCTACTTCCTAATTCAATTATGACTCCGGTGTCTTCACCTGATTTCAGTCTTTTTCACGAGTCAACATTGGATCCTATGCTAATTCATAATGAAATTGAATCGCCCATCTTTGATGATTATCATATTGAACTTGACCAATTTTTTAATTTTGAAAGTCTCATTGATAAATTGGCAAGTTCTCATTTTTATGAAATTGAACTCAAATAGAAATGTGACCTAGATTCTCAAATCTGTGATCCAGTTCAAATTTTCAAATCAATATTGACTCCTGTTTTGTTACCTGACTTGAGTAATATTTTAGAGTCAGTTTTGATTCCCACACCTATCATTCTTGAACTTGAATCACCAAAATTAAGTCACATTCCATTGTTGGAAAATGAATGTGGACTTGAGTTTCAACTTCTTGATTTGGACCCACTTCCTGAACCAATCTCCACTCCTAAACCTTTTTTTGACTTAAGTTACTTTCCTGAGTCGGTATTAGTTCCCGTACTTCCTGAGTCCAAGTCAGTCACTCTATCTTTTCACACTTAATTTTGGAACAAGGCGGTTGACAAAATTGACTCTGAAATTAATTATGAAATTTGGAAATTAGATGGGGTAAAATATTTAATAAAAATCATTCATGTATATGTCATTTTAGTGGGTTATATTAGAGAAATTTCTGGTGGGTTCCTCCGAACTCCACGAAAAGTTGATTGGGCCGCATTTCGGGGACCAATCAGACCACCGGAACCACCACCTTAAGGTAACATTTTCCTTCCCTTTCTTCTTTTTCATGCATCTATACATTAATTCACACATTAAGGACAATGCATGAGATAGGTGTAGGGGAGGGTTCTAACATAACCTAGGTTTTTCTTTTTATTAAAAAAAAATTCTTGACTCTTAAAAAACTTTTTGAAAATAGAAACAATATTTTGACATATTTTTTGTAAGAAATTAAGTCAATTTTAAGGAATAAGAAAATAAAAATTAGGATTTCTTAAACTTGGTCAAAATAAGATTATTTGTTTGATTTTTAGGGTTAGGAAGATAATTTGTCAGAGTAATTTAGTCTTGATCTTTACCTTAATGAAATATACACACTTCATACACTTACACACTTAGGGTTCAAAAACAAAGATTCTTATGCCTTATTAACAAAAAAGAAAAAATATATCTATGAAAGATGAACAAATCTAATTATTGATTAACTAGGTGCTTTGGCCTAAGCAAGCCTTGGTATTTATGCAAAAGATAATTAGATAAGTTTGAAATATATATATAAATCCTCTGATTAAGCTGGGTATCTATGCCTCATGAAGCATAAATATTCACGCCTAAAAGGGGTACATTTTATAAATAAAAACTTTGGTTTCGTGGCCTTATCTGCTCAAGTTTTTAAGTCCTTAGGGGTGTTTTCTCACCTGGTGCCCTTAAACTGTTCGGTTTGGGTGTCACGACTAAAGGCTCGTTACATGGGCAGATTAGAAAGCCTAATGAAATTGAGGAATAAATACCACCAAAAATAAATATAAATAAGGCATAGGAGTTAATGTTAAGAACCCTTAGTCAAACTTCATAGTCATTATGGTGCATATGACTCAGGGTAAAGTAATAGACTAGATGAGAAGTACAATGTGACTCCTTACTTTGATTGATAACAAATTTTGAATAGAAATTAAGTTTAGGAATGAAAAATTTAGTTTTCCTATAACTTATAGATTACTTAAATCTTACAATTATATTTCAAATATTTTCTCTTTCAAAATGCTTTTCGAAAATACTAACTCTTTGTTTCTCTTTCTTTATGGATTTTGTGGGTGTAATCCACTGAAAACCCTCACGAGACAAAACTCGTCCTCTAGGGGAAACCTAGAGGTTTAACGGCTTGTTGTACATGGTCAGTACAATCGAGTGACCTACGAAAGTGGTCTAATAATCCTTATTATAGTTTAGTTATTTTGCTCGAGGACGAGCAAAAGATAGGCATGGGGGTGTGATTGGTCACTAATATTGCACATTTATTATCATATTCTCATACTTATTATAGAATAAACTCTGCTTTTTTCTAATTAAATGTTAATTTATTTGCAGGCCCATTCTTAAAGGAGAGTGAAGAGAAATGAGCCCAAAAGCCCATCAAATTCTGAATTAAATCAGAATTAATTCGAACTCAGTAAATCAGGGCAGATCAGGTCAGTTCAGATCGGTTGAAAATCAGTTAGAACAAATCCCTACAAATCGATCGGTTAAAGCCAAGGATCAAAGGTCATTTCGTCAAAATCCCGAACTTAAACTGCAAATCCAGCTGAAGATAAATACAAATCGAGAAACCGGGGAGCACCACCAACAGGGTGTGGCCACCTGGCCACACCCTGGCCGCGAAAACGCGGCCAAAGTCGCGTTTTCGTGGCTTTATTAAGGAGTTAGGGGAGCGTTTGCTCCCCCTATCTTCTCACACCTCTCCCCTCTGGGTTTTTGCCTATAAAAGGCAGGATTTTCACTATAAATGAGGACGACCAAGCAGAGAATAGAACTTAGGCTAATTTGTAGTTTGTAACTTAGGTTTTATTTTCTTTCATGTGATTTTTATTTTCTTTATGTAACTGAAAGGATACTTTCATGGAGGAATGAGAGCAAGCTTGTACTGCAGGTGACACCAGTGTAAGTGATCTCTTCTTTCATTATTATTTGAATCGAATCAAAGTTTCTTTTTCTTTCTTTACTCTTGTTTCTTATACTCTCCTCCGATGTGTTACAATCCAAGAGAATCCGATTGCCTCTAGACTGCTTAGCCGTTGCAAGTGCCCTTGATGGCCTATGGTGATGAACAACCCTTCTCTTGCTAGTATATTTTGCCCTTTTATTCATAGTGTAGATCGAGAATGGGGAAGATCCTATACGCCATGCTTGATTGCCTTTAAAGACAAGATAAGTCGTCGCAACGGATCCAAGGTATATGAGCACTGAAGAGGTAAGTAATTTTTAGGTTGTCTTTTCTTTTATTCTTTAGTTTCAATATCACAAGCTCCAACCATCTTTATCACTCTTTTCCATTTCTTTGTATATAATCTATTTTTCATTTTTCCATCTTCTAATCTACCATCTTCCTAATTCAACTTTAACAATTTTTCCTTTTTCTTTTAAAGAACTAAAGAAGAACTTTAACCATACTTTGTATTTTAAAAGAAAACTTACTAAAAAAGCTTCTATCACTAGTCCCTCCTTGTGGATCACGACCCGCATAGCCACTTGCTATTGCGGTAGAATTGAGTAACTTGCACTCTTTAATCTTAAAATCTGAAATACTGTATTTGTGTGCAGGTTCAACCTCAATCAGAACTCCCTACTAAGCTGCCATTTACATGTAGAGGGTTAACTTGGAACATTCCATGGTATATAAGACTTATGTTCCTGCGGCGATATAACATTCATTGATTCCTTACTTGTTTTGTTAACAACCTGAATTGTCTTATTGAGTGCCGTAAAATAAGAATATGTAAAAGCTTAAATCAATAATTCTGGTTCATCTAATATAGGAAGTTTGGCCCATCTGTATCTAATATTTTTCAAATATTTCTCTAAGGATTAAAGCTCATGATCAGTGCTCATTCATTATTTTCTTGAGAATTTCTTCAAAGAATTTTGTATAAATACTCAACATTTTGTCTTATAGATTTCATTATTAGAACACTTTTCTCCATCTGGGTCTCGACCAGCTGTTGCGGTAAATGAAATTCTGGTCCTTTTGAAATGGGATTAGTGTAACACTTTTCTCTTGAGCCTTGTCGTGTTAAATTTATAACATTTCGCATCTTCTACTTCAGGAAGCGGAAATCGTCTAGTAACTAGTTACATTTTCATGAATAGTGCATGTATCCGCCCACTTGCATTTGATAATATATATTATGCTCATTAAGTAAAGGAGCTCTCTTTCCTTTGGTTTAGGATACCTTGTATCAAGTCTTATAGCCTGTTTTCCTTCAAGTAGCTTCCAGTAGTAAGGGGATGACTTGAAAGTTCCTTGTGGAGGCATGAATTTTGAACTTATTTAGTGCACATACATTAAGCCTATGAAAAATACTATAAGTAAGCCTATAGCTAGTTCTCACATGTCAGGTACTAAATCCTTGTGTGACACTTGGACGATATATAAACTATATTGGATTTAGAAAGAACTAAGATTCAAATTAGAAAGAGCAGCTAACTGGTATAACAACTGTGGAGTCAAACCATTATTACAATCGTAGATTAATGCGTCAATTAATAGAAATGGAATATTTAGGAAGACTGATAGTTGAATAGAGTATCATTAGCAGTGTGACACTAAACCGACAAATGTATATGTATATATAAGACACACCCAAGAATTTGAGTTAAGTAGTTTGTTACAGCATTAATAAGTATAATGTGGGTGTGATATCTTACAACACACCATGGGTTGACGATAACTGTGACGATTCAGGTTATTCTAATTTCTGTGAACAAATTCAAATCCATTTAAAACATCATATAGAAAGTACACATATCATATATGTACATATATAGCTTTATAAGGTAAAAAAGAAGCTTCACCACTTTGATTGTAAGAGAGTGGTCACAGACAAATGGACTAAAATAATATAACTTTTCGAATTTGTTTTGCGATGAATTTTATAGATATAATATTGGGAACCAAATTAATAAATGGAGAGAACATTAGGCCATGAAAGTTGCTTCCCGTTGGCATAACGAGTGATATATAAAATTAATGTTACATATATATTAATGATAACAGACAACTAGTATAATAATTCATGTGGCTATAAAGAGTTGTAAGCGTTCCCAAGAATTACCTTAATAATCATTAATTTGAGATGATTAATAGATCATTACTGTTAGTGATTGATATAGTTGTTGATATATGATTATATACATGATTGTAGTATGTTGTATAATCAGAAAAAGATTGATAATTGATTCCTATACGTATTACTTGTGTGCATGTATCATGTGTGAACATGTTGAGTATGTTTGTTAATTGTGATGTTTATCACATTCCGGATAAAATTAACGGTATATGTGCGGTGCAAGTTTGAGAATTGAAGTAAAAAAATCGGGTAAATTGAACTCGTTATTATAAATAAGCTCGAAAATATGTGAATATGATAGTTTGAAATATTTTGGCTTGCACGTAAAAATTGTACGTACATGTGTGTTTCTATATTTTTATATATTTGAAGGAAGGGGCCGGCGGGAGCCGGTGGAGGGGGGGAGACAGTGTTGTTATTTCATATATATATTTTGAAGGAAGGGCCAGCGAGAGCTGGTAGGTGTGAAGACGGGGTATCACATTTTGTATTGTTAAATGAAGGAAGGGGCCAGCGGGAGCTGGTAAGTGTGAAGACGGAGTATGAAACGAGACGTGTCATAAAGTAAGATATGTTTATTCAAAATGAATAATGTTGTACACTTGTTCTTTATGCAGGACTATGAAAATCTACCTTATTATAGGAGGTAATAAAATATTATATGATGGGTGATAGTGTATGGGTTAACCCATGCAGTACTTGAAGGCGATATGATATACAACATATAAGCATGTTTTGTGATATATGTATTATCTAAATTAACTTATTGTGATTTGTGTACCATCGTATATAGTGTATGGATTATGTACACATGAAATGAATCCGGTAATAAACTAAGTCACTAAAGTAGAATATTTGATACAACTCATAAACCTTGTGAATTACAGTGCAGAGATTTAAGTTATAGAGTCATTGATTGAAGGAGTCAGGTCATTTTGCTAACCATAGAAATAGTTGGGTTGACTGTTTACCTTGATATAATTATTTCTTATCTTTATCCATATTCGCATTGCCATTTGAAGAATAACATATTTTCTTTTATTTTGACAAGTATATCATTCCTTAATCTCCTTTTTTCTCCTCACTGAACTGTTAAGCTTACTCCCTCCTACTTTCATGTTTTCAAGTTGCGGCGTGATGGAGGCCCAACTTAGGCTTTGGGCGTTTTGAGGAGAAATTTCATTACTAGTAAACTTGTTACAGATATAGTTACGTGTTATTACTTTGAAAGATTTTGTTGTACATACCCATAACTTTAGTGATATGTACATTTAGCATGTATTATTCTTGTTAGATATATTTTTGTAAAGAGGAGGCAGTTTGTAATGACTATGATTAAGTTGGAGATATAGTAATTCTGAGTTATGTTATGAATGCCGAGGGGGTACTCTCGAGCACATATTACGGTAGATATTAGTAGTGAGATTTATCTGCTCTATGGATTTGATGATAAGCAGGCGATGTCAAGCCGAAATCTTATTATGACTGTGTGGAGAAACTTTGAGTTGATTTATGTATTAGGATTGAGATAAGCCGTGAAGGCTGATTGATAGGCAGTAAAAAGTGCATATTTATCTTCACATTTACCATCATAATTCCCTATTTATTCTTTTATTAAGCGCTGCTACTAATGTTTTATTGTTTAAAGTTGTGCAGGCCTTGAGTAATTAAAAAAATAAAGAAATAAAGTACAAATGAAGCCCAAAGGCCCAAGAATCCCACAAGCCCACATGAATAATTAATTGTAGTAATTTAGAAGCTTCTATCTTATCTAACCCAATCTAAACTTAGATTTTAAATAATTAATTTAAAATCTAGGGGAGGAAGAGGAAGGATAAAATAGAACTCCTAATTGCTAAAGAGGAGAAGGATAAGATGGATCCTTATCCTTAAACAAAGATGACTTCTACTTAAACCTGGTTGCTTGCAATACAAGGATAAAGATAAAGGAGAGAAAAGCTTAAAGATAAAGGAACAAATCCTTTTATAAATTCAGATTTGTGATAATTTGCTTCCCAAGTTATCCTAAGTTCTCAAGATAGAAGGTTTGAATGCAGAATCCAGAAGGAGACGCCCAGATGAACGAACCAGAGGAGGCCACGCAAGAAAATGCATGGCCATTGGCCATGCTATCGCCGCGAAAATGCAGCTATAGCCGCGTTTCCGCGGCCTTTAGGAGGAATTTGGCAACGCGGTTTCGTGGGAGAGTCGTAATGGGACTCTACGTCTTATATCTCCTATAAATACCCCTTCAGAACAGCAAAGAAGGGGGATCCAGAGAGCTGAAGCTTAGGATTTTTCTTTTAGATCTTTTCTTCTTCCGAAATTTCTTGTATTTTCGTTTTTGTTATTTGAAGAACAAGATTTTGAAGAAGGAGAGGAGCTTTGTAATTGAAATCACCTAGAGGGGGGTGAATATGTGACTAGCTAATCTAATGGTCAAATAATGCAGAATTAAAACATTTATGCAAACTATAAATTCTTAAGCTAAATACGCCAAGTATAAAACAAGTGTAGCTGGGTTTCCCGTGAAGGGCTCTGGACTAACTCCTCAAGATTCCTCTAGATAAGAGTTGAGGTGCCGCTTTAGCCCTCTTGGCTGAATACAAGTGTGAGCAAACAATCCCCAAGCATATATCAATATGAGCACAAATATATCAAACAAGTAAAGATATGAGCAATAATCATAAACAAGATATAAACAAGTGAGAGATAGAGAGAGCAATCGCAAACACGGGAGATTTGTTTTGAGGTTCGAGCACACTTGCTCTACGTCCCCGCCTTCAACATTATGAAGGATTTCCACTAGAAAACGATCCCACCTGATCACTCGGTGCCGCAACACCTACAAGCGAGTTCACACTAGAACTCCTTTGGACTCTCTAGTCCCTCTCTTGTTCCCGCAAGAACAACACACCGCAAGCACACTAGTTTGCCGAGGTCGCACCTCTACAAAGAGCTCACACAAGAACTCAAAACACCGCGAACCCACAAGTCCGCCTCCTCAAAGTATAAAGATGAAAACTTTGGTGATCACAACACTTTAATAACCTAAAATTCTCTCACAATAAATATCCCTATAGGATTGACATAGCAATGGATAGCTCAAGTGATTGTGAGAAAACAAGGATTGAAGTTGTGATGAAAAACACAAGAAATTACTTTTGAAAACTCTTGATAAACTCTCCTTTTGGATGGAAGTATTTGGCTCTAAAACAAGTGGAGATAAACACTTAATAGAGTAGGAAAAACTAGTTCAAAAACCCACTTAAAATCTTGTAGAAAACAGTCCATAGGAACCCCTTTATATGGGCCAAGAAAAACAAGCCGTTGGGGTCCAAATCAGCAGTCTGCACTGCTGTCAGTCGATCGCCCGGTCGACCGGCCAACGGTCAGATTTCTGACCATTGGGCCAGCGATCGACCGGGTCGGTCGACCGTGGCCTAAATACATAGAGCAGAGCTCTCTGCCGGTCGACCGCCCGGTCGACCGGGGCCATTTCCAGAGAGCAGAACTCTCTGGCGGTCAACCAGCACTCCAGTCAAACAAGGCGTTCACGGTTGTGCACGTCGGTCGACCGACTCCTGGCTCGGTCGACCGCACGGTCGACCGGCAGAAGCCTAAAACTGTATTTTTTAGGGATTAAAAGTTTGTCATTTTACCTTAGATAAAATCCCATAAATCCACAAAAAATCTACAAAATTAAATTCAGTATTATACTTTGATAAACAAGATGTTTGAGTAAAAATCAAAATATGTTATAAACATTTTGAACTATTTTTGTAACTTAGAAATTTTGGCTTGAAACAAAATCGATTTTTCCAAAACTTCTCCAAATACAAAACAAGATATTTTAAACACTATTAAAGCTTAGTGTGTATGGATATGATCCACTACACATATATGATGAAATATCTATGTTTTTGACATTTAGCTCTAAAATGGTTTTGGTTAAAACACATGTATATATGAAACTCCAAAAATCAAAATGGTATTTTTCTAAAATGAAAATTCTTTTGTATTTTTCCAAAATGGAAACTCTTTTATAAAAACTCATCTAAATCTTATGTGTGAGTGTATATGGTATACTTGAGCAATCCACTAACTATTCAATCCTTTACATTTTATCTAAAATAAATCTTAAAGAAACAAACTTAGACACGAGTCTTCTCTTGAAGATCTTCACTTGAAGTCTTCTTCTCCTTCTTGACTTGGTTCAAACTTTGATCCAAAGAGCTAGACTCATCTTGAGTACTTGATGTGGTCTTGATGCAAGCTCTTGAATCAACACGTGCTATCTCCAAAACTTGACTTGAAATCCTTTATTGAAGCTAAACACCTACTAAGATCTCGATCATATATCTGAGACTAATTAAACACAAGATCATTAATACTATAACTATATGAGTTAATCATCATCAAAACTAGAGTGATGGGCCTTTGGGCCAACAGTAATTGGTCAGTGACATCCAATAAAAAGGTTCTTCATTCTTTTTATTCTTTGCAATTCAATTTAGTTTTCCTGTTTAGATTATTTATTTCTTCTTCTTTTAATTTCCACGCAACCTTTCTTATTCGAAATAAAAATAAAAATAAAAATAAAAAATGAATAACTAATTAAACCTATAGTTTGCTAATTTCTCGATCAACCCTAGTTTAGTTTAAAAGATGGACTGATTGACATCTAGAAACCCTAGAATTAAAATGGTGTTCTTAAAGATGACTCGATAATTAGGTTTACTTAATTCAGGTTGCACTTTTTAAATGATTACTCATAGTTCATACTTAAATACTTTGATGGCATAATTTTAAATAAAAGCTTCTCTTATGCTATACTTTGAAATTAGGATGAACTATAGTTTAATTTTTATTAGTGCACACTAATTAGGATTCCAACATTATTATTCACCTTACTTGATTCTCAATCAATAACCTAGGATGGATACTTCTTCATTCAATATGATGTTCATTCTTTGAGACTAATACTTTGGGTGTGGTAGATGATTGATAAACTATACCTCTTTTGCTTGATTAAATCTAATTCTCACAAATAATATCTCTTTTCTTTTCCAAACCAAATACAGAGAAGATCGTTCCAAAGCTTTCATCGCATCCTTCCCTGTGGATCGACCCGTCTAGCCCTTTCTACACGGTTACTTTCAAACGAGACTAAAACTTTCTAAACTCTTTCTTTACTATTTTCCCGTTTCAATAAAAAATTTGGTGTCATTGTCGGGGAAGGAACGGTACGATATTCTCAAAAACTAATTCTTCTTTTTCTTTCTATTTGTAGGATCAGAGAACAGGATTTATAACTGCAGCTAAGGACATATAGCAACTCTGTGCCTCTGCCCTAGAAGGTAGAGCAACAGAGTCTACTATCTAGCTACGCAAAAGCGGCTATAGTCGCGTTTTTGCGACTATAGTAGTGAACTACTGACTGAATTTTTGCAGGTTGCTGCAAATTGCTAAGTTCTGTTTACTGCTTTGATAATTTTCTCTGTGATCACCCTGCATACTGCTAACTAATTAACAGTAACCTATTAGTTGATTAATTAAAAAAATTTAGACTCTTGCATCATAGGCACGTGTCTATTCAAATTTTCTTAATTTTTGTTGAAGAGTGTCGGCGACAAGGTACGTTCACATTGCATATAGATTAGAAAGCACCCTTGGCTGATTTACTGCTTTTGAGTGAATACTTGTCTATTACTTTACACGTGCACTAAATCACTTTAAGGGCATAACCCATAAATAACATAAGGTGGGGATTTCATCACCCTTCCTTGGCCGACAAATCATCTCCGTCGCACTCACAACCTTAACCCTAAAAATAAAAATTGACTTGACGTTGGCCTTAAGTTAACTCGGTCTCATTAGGAGATTGGCTGAAGGAAGAAGTTGCTCGAAATTAACTCTCGCCAATCGGTGCCTAGGAAGGGGATTAAGGGCCGAAAGCCCGAAGATTGGTGGTTACATAATTAAGGAACGTCTTTGACGGATAACCTCCCACTGATCTTGCGACCTACTTGGCCGATTAACTTATAGTTAAGGTCGGCAATGTACCCCCTAAAGATAGTCTAAAGTTAGGAGTCGTCTAGGTCCAGGCTTACCCTAGATTAGGATTTTTGATTTTTGATCATTTTTTCTCTTTCTTGATTGATTGGGTGAACTTGTTTGTTAACTGTGCATGTCAGCTTGGTCGAGAGACCCATTCACATCTAGACTAATTAGGACCAGTTCACCACCCGAACAAAAACTCAATCACACATGGCATAACCACCATCACTGCAAGATAGGTTCTATCCTATTAGGACCTCTCTTCCATCTTGCATTCAGCTACCCGATGAAGGTGTTGACCAATTTGAGCTAAAACCACAATACATCAACACTCTTCCCAAATTTCATGGATTTGAATCCGAGGATGCATACTTTTTTATAAGGGAATTTGAAGAAGTATGTCTAATGATGAAAATACCTAGCCTAGGAGTAGATGCCATTAAATTACGGTTTGTCCCATTCTCTTTAAAAGACTTAGCAAAGAAATGGCTCTATAGTTTAGAGGCCAGTTCCATGTCCTCATGGGATAATTTCGTCAAAGCCTTCTTAAAGAAGCTTTATCCCGTTCACAAGACTGCACTAATTAGGAAAAGTATCTTACAGTTTAAGCAAATAGTCAATGAACCTTTTTGGAAGTACTTCGAACGTTTTAAGGCCCTCATTGCCCAATGCCCTCACCCTGGGATAGAGAAATGGCGACTTTGCCAAGCTCTTTATGATGGATTAGAATATCAAACAAAAATCCTATTAGAATCCATGTGCCAAGGAGGATTTTTGAAAAAGAACAAAATGAAGTATGGTTATTATATGAAGAATTGGCTGATAATACCATTCAATGGGAACCAACTCTGAAAAAATTTAGGACTAATGACCCAAGCTCTTCTAAAGGAGGTGTCTATTCCATTGAGGCTAACATAGCTACCGAAGCTAAACTAGCTGCTGTGATGTGAAGACTAGAAGCTCTTGAAACTAAAGAATCAGTCACAGTAAACCAAGTCAGCCCAACACCTTCGGCGGGCTGTACTTATTGTCAAACCATGAACCATGTGTTGGCCCAAAGGTTACACTCTCCATTTATATACGTTTTGATGATAACAAACCATATAAAAGCTATTTGGTACTAATAAAAATTCTAGAATGAATTTCAGGTTTGTACAAGTCTTGATGGCTTTAGATTTCTATAAGCATATTGCAAAGTTGATGGCGCTACAAGCATGTTGTAAGGTTGATGGTGCAAGAGGAATTTTTCATAGGAGAGGAGGCTCTAACTCAGTAATGCAGTTCAGAGACATCTTCCTATATAGTTTTTATATTTTAGTTTGTTAAGGGATAGTATATAGTGTTGAAGCTCAAATTCCCCACACATACAAAATTGCACATGTTTTTCAAAAAAAATTTCTTGTCTCTTGTGTAAAATATTTTAATAGACCTATTTCAGTATTTGCAAACTCAATTTATTGTATTTTATCAAGTCTTGACAAAAATCATTTTTGTAAATAAACATATCTTCAAAAATATTTCCTCAAAATTTCTGTTTTGACCTGTTGCGGTCGACCGGGCAGTCGACCAGCTCTATTACAGGTCTGAATGGTCGACCGTGCGGTCGACCGCAGTTCTGACCATTGGGTGTGTACATGTATGCACGTTATCCGGTCGATCAGGCAGTCGACCGGACCCCATGTCGGGCGACCGGTCGGTCGACGTACTGACTGCACCCAACTCTCTGTTTGGGACGATCGACCGGGTAGTCGATCGGAGCCTGCTAATGGTCAAATTTTTTTGAAAACGGTCGACTGGCCGGTCGACCGTGAGTGTTTTCTCAGCCAAATGGCTAGTTTTTAAAACATGTTTTAAAATGTGTTTTTACTCTCCAAATGTGATTTTAGGCTGATTTTGGGTCTTATCCTTCCTAATTAGTTAAATTATCATTTACCCTTTAATCCCTACCTATATACTATAAATAGGGGTGGATGGGGTGAGGAGAGGCACACAACAACATTTGCAAAGAAATCAAAAGTTTGAGTATTCTTGAAAGAAGTTTTATTCTCAGTTTTTGTGCTCTAATCTCTGATTTTTCTTTGAAGTTTTTGAATCAAAACTCTCTTCTACTTTATTTTATTTTTCACTTACAAACCTTGAGCTTCAATCCTATACATTATTCTCTAGGGTTTTGTAAGAAAAGTTTTTCAAAAGAGAGTTTGTGATCTTTTGATCACCAAGTGATTATTGTATTTGTAGCTCCACTACCTCTGGACTAGAGGAGTGTGATTGAGGAGTTGGGTACTCCCTAGTAGTTATAATCCTTTGTGAAATTTCTAGTGGATCGGAAATCCTTCTGGGCGAAGGCGGGGACGTAGAGCTGGGTGCTCGAACCTCGAAATAAATCTCTATATTTGTGATTGGTTTACTTGTGTTATTTACTTGCTTTTCATTCATTCCTATATTGTCGATCTATACTCTCACAACAAGATTGCATTGCGCACCTCAAACTCTTATTTAGAGGAATCACGAGGAATGAGTTCAGAGCCCTTCACGGGGTATTCGGCTTCTAATCTTGCTTTGAGTGATCGTTACATCATCTCATTTTTAAATTTGTGCATTGATTAGCATAATCACTTATTTACCCCCCTCTAGGTGGTTTCAATTGGTATTAGAGCTAGGACTCTAGTTTTTGGCTTCACATCGTTAGAGAGATCCTATAAATTGCTAATCACTATTTTCATATCTTCATTCATACACTAGTAAAGATGACCAATGACATTAAGACCCCTCCCAAATTTGATGGACTCAACTTTCCCATATGGAAAGTTAGGATGAACATTTTTCTACAATCTCTAGGTAGCCTAGTTGCTAAATCTTTGACTAAGACTTTTAGTAAACCCGAAAGTGAGGAGGACACTTGGTCCGATCTTACCTCCAAGGAATTTGAGGCTAATTTGAAGGCTTAAAATGCCCTACTTTTAGCATTGAATGAGGATGACTTAACACGGGTTATCCATTGCAAGTCCGCCTATGAGATTTGGCAACACTTATTGGTTACTCATGAGGGAACATCACAAGTCAAGGGAGCTAAAATTGATCTCTTGCGTTCCCAATATGAAAGTTTTAAAATGCAAGAAAATGAATATATTGATGATATGTTCACTAAGTTTACTAAAATCACGAATGCTCTTGCTTCTCTAGGTGATGAAATCAACAACGACCAAAAGGTGCGTAAGGTGATTCGTGCTCTCCCTTCATCATGGGAAATCAAAGCTACCACCTTGAAGGAATTGAATGACAAAGACGAGATGGAGCTTATAAGTCTTTTTGAAAATCTTAAGGCTCATGAGATGGAGAAAAAGGCTAGAGAAGAAGCGATGCCTCAAAAGAAAAAGTCTTTAGCTTTCAAGTCTACCTCCACCAACTACGATGATGAAGAAGATGAAGAAGATGATGAAGAGTTATCTCTTCTTGTAAGAAATGTAAAAATAATGTACCACAAGAATAAACTAAACCATAGAAGGTGATGGGAAGGTAAGGAGGAGAAAAAGATCATATGCTATAACTGTCGGAAACCCGGACACATCATGGCCGATTGTCCAGATTTCAAGAAAAAGATATCTTCCTCCTTGAAGCAAAAGAAGCCATTTGAAAAGAAGGTATACAATGCCACTTTGGATTCGGAAAGTGAATCCGAAGATGAAGTTGACACGGCCAATGTGTGTTTCATGGCAAACACACCTAAGGTAACTACCAAACCACATGATGATGATAGTGAAATAAGTAAAGAATTGTTATTACAAGCTTTCATTAAACTTTCAGAAAGTTTTGATTCTAAAAAGGAAGATTGTTTAAAATTGAAAAAGGAAAATGAAATGCTTAAAAATCAAATTGCTATTTCTTCAAAAGAAAAGGATGAATTATCTTCTACTCTTATTTCAATAAAAAGAGATTTTGATGCCTATAGAGTTGCTTGTAAAGCTAAATATCCTAAATTGATGAAAATGAGTTTTGTATGTTAAAAACTAGAATAAATGATTTGGGAATGTTTTAAAAGAATGTGCTTTTAACAATACTAAATTAGAAGAAATGTTTTCAAAGAAGCACATGCATTCTCCTCATGCTAAACATGATAAAACATCTCATGCTAAAACTCCACATGTTCATCATGCCAACACATCACATGTCAATCATGCAAAAACATCCCATGCTCATAAATCACATGTTCATAAACCACATTCTCATTATGCTTTTAAATATGGAAGAATTTATAAATATACTCATTATGGTCGAAATGGTCATTTAGCTAAATTTTTTTATGATCATATAAACAGTACCAATAATCATGTTTGGGTTCGAAACACTAACGCATTAGGACCCAAGAAAATGTGGGTACCAAAATCAAGCTTTAAATTATTTGATATAGGTACACACTAAGACTCCAAGGCGTAAAAAGCGGTGGTACCTTGATAGTGGTTGCTCAAGGCATATGACATGGGATATCAACAATTTCGCAACCCTATTGAGATACGTTGAAGATGGCACCGTCACCTTCGGAGATGACTCCAAGAGCACCATCATCGGTATAGGTAATATTAAGATTGGTGCATCTCCTTTAATTGAAAATGTAGTTCTTATTGATGGACTTAAACATAATTTACTCAGTATTAGTCAACTATGTGATCGTGGTCTCAAAGTTATTTTTGATGAATCTTCTTGCAAAATTTTTGATTGTAAAACCAATGAATGCATTCTCACTGAATTTTATGAAAATAATGTCTATATTATTGATGTGCTTAATTTGGATTGCACTACAAAATGTTTAAATACTTTTGATGAGATTTCATGGTTATGACATAGAAGATTTTGATCATCTTTTAGAATAAATTCTAAGGAATTGGTGAAGGGTATTCCTTGTTTGAATTTTGAAAAAGACCACATTTGTGGTGCGTGCCAACTTGGGAAAACAAACCAAGTCTTCTTTCAAACCAATCAAGGATATCATGACATCTAGGCCATTAGAATTGATTCACATGGATCTTTTTGGACCAACTAAAACTAAAAACCTAAATGGAAATAGATATGTTTTTGTTTTAGTTGATGATTTCTCTCGGTTCACTTGGGTTTTCTTTTTGGAGCATAAAGATCAAACTTTTTCGCATTTTAAAATTTTCGAAAAAGGGTTGAAAAAGAAAAAGGATTTTCGATTTTACGCATAAGAAGTGATAGAGGTGGTGAGTTTGTCAATCAACTCTTCATAACTAATTGTGATGAAAAAGGTATTAAGAATGAAATGTCATGTCCTAGAACTCCACAACAAAATGGAGTAGTTGAACGAAAGAATAGAACTCTTAAAGAAATGGTTAGGACTATGATAAGTGAATGCGGGCTCCCTTAATACTTATGGGCCGAGGCCGTAAACACCGCATGCTACATATCCAATCGAATTTATTTGTGTAAAAATACTTCTAAAACTTCTTTTGAAATTTATCATTTAAGAAAAATAAATGTTTCATACTTAAAGTTTTTGGATGCAAGTGTTTTGTTTTGAACACCAAAGATAATTTGGGTAAATTTGATGCTAAGGCTTATGTAGCAATCTTTGTTGGCTATTCTAGTACTAGCAAAGTATATAGAGTGTTCATTAAATCAACTCTTACTATTGAAGAATTGATGCATGTTAAATTTGAGGAATCTAACGCACTTGTTGAGAATGTTGTAGAGATTGACTAATTAGGTGAGGATATGGAGAAAATATCGTTGAAGGACTCACCCATCCAAGAAGACAAGAAAGAACCTAATGGTGAAGTTCAAAAGGATGAAGTGGAACCATCATAACCACTTCCTAAAGATTGGAGATATGCCTCAAATCATCCCAAAGATCTCATCATAGATGATGTATCAAAGGGGGTAACCACTCGCTCCAAACTCCATGATTTGTGTGGGCATTGTGCATTCATATCTCATTTTGAACCCAAAAACATTCTCGAAGCAGAGAGTGACTCATATTGGTTGCTTGCTATGCAAGAAGAGCTCAATCAATTTGAGCGCAACCAAGTTTGGCAACTTATTCTTAGACCCCATGATAGACTAATAATTGGTACTAAGTGAATTTTTAGGAACAAGTTGGATGAGTCAGGTAATGTTGTTAGGTATAAGGCTAGGTTAGTGGCTCAAGGTTACACTCAAGTTGTAGGAATCGACTTTGAGGAGACTTTTGCACCCGTAGCATGGCTAAAAGCCATACGGATCACACTAGCTTATGCATCTTATAAAAATTTTAAACTTTTTCAAATGGATGTAAAAAGTGCATTTTTAAATGGTTTTATTGATGAGGAAATATATGTTGAATAACCTCCCGATTTTGTGGATCATATACATCCAAATTTTGTTTTCAAACTAGATAAAACATTGTATGGTTTAAAACAAGCTCCAAGAGCTTAGTATGAAAGGCTTTCTAGTTTTCTTCTATCAAATGATTTTGTTAAAGGCATAGTAGATACCACATTATTTACTAAACATATTGGTAGTGACATTCTTATAGTACAAATATATGTTGATGATATAATCTTTGGTTCTACTAATGAATTACTTTGCAAGGAGTTTGAATAATGTATGCAACGTGAATTTGAGATGTCATTGATGGGTGAATTGGACTATTTTCTTGAACTCCAAATCAAGCAAATGTGTGATGGGATCTTCATATGTCAAGCCAAGTACTCCAAGGAATTCATCAAGAAATTTGGGCTTGAAGACTCAAAAATTTGCAACACTCCCATGGCCCCCACCACCAAGCTTGATAAGGATGACCAAAGTAAGTGTGTTGACATAAAATTATATAGAAGCTAATTGGTAGTTTGTTGTATTTAACGGCTAGTAGGCCGGATATTATGTTTAGTGTGTGTTCTTGTGCTAGATTTCAATCTTGTCCCAAAGAATCTCATTTAATTGCGGTAAAACGCATTATTTATTATATTAAGGGAACTATTGGAATGGGTCTATGGTATCCGAAGACCGAACAATTCTCAATGACGAGTTTTTCGGATGCCGACTATGCGGGTTGTAGAGTGGATATGAAGAGTACTAGTGGAATATATCAATTTCTTGGTAATTGTCTTGTTTTATGGTCTTCCAAGAAACAAAATTCGGTTGCCCTCTCAACCGTCGAGGCGGAGTATGTTGCGGCGGGGGCTTGTTGTGCTCAAGTCCTATGGATGAAACATACTCTCCTTGATTATGATTTGCATTATGACCATATTTAAATATTTTGTGATAATACTAGTACAATTCATATGACTAAGAATGCAAATCAACATAGTAAGATCATGCACATTGAGATTCGATATCACTTCCTTAGAGATCATTTTGAGAAAGGTGATATTGATATTGATTATATTTCTTCCGATTTTCAACTTACCGATATTTTCACTAAACCACTTGACTACAATAGATTTTCTTTTATATGTGGTGAACTAAATGTTTGTGTTGTTGAATAAGGAAGTTTTCTTACTATCATATCCCTTTTTGATGTATGACAAAAAGGGGGAGAAATATGTGTAGTTTGGGTTTTATGTTTAGTGTTTATTTTATATGTTTTGTTTTATGTTTAGTGTTTTAGTGTAGTAGTGTTTGGTGTTTTGTTCTATTTTCTCAAATAATAAGTTGTTGTTTTATACTTGTTTAATATAGCATTACTTGTTCAATATAGCATTATTTGAGGGGAGTTTTTACCTCCCTTCTATATCTTGTGTTATAGCTATATGTTTGTCATCATAAAAAAGGGGGAGATTGTTGGCCCAAAGGTTACACTCTCCACTTATATACGTTTTGATGATAACAAACCATATAAAAGCTATTTGGTACTAATAAAGATTCTAGAATGAATTTCAGGATTGTACAAGTCTTGATGGCTTTAGATTTCTATGAGCATGTTGCAAAGTTGATGCCGCTATAAGCATGTTGTAAGGTTAATGGCGCAAGAGGAATTTTTCATAGGAGAGGAGGCTCTAGCTCGGCAACGCAGTTCAAAGATATCTTCCTATATAGTTTTTATATTTTAGTTTGTTAAAGGATAGTATATAATGTTGAAGCTCTTATTCCCCCCACACACAAAATTGCACATGCTTTTCAAAAATTATTTTTTGTCTCTTGTGTAAAATATTTTAATAGGCCTATTTCAGTATTTGCAAACTCAATTTATTGTATTTTACTAAGTCTTGACAAAAATCATTTTTGTAAATAAACATATCTTCAAAAACATTTTCTCAATTTTCTATTTTGACCTGTTGCGGTTGACCTCCCAGTCGACCGGCTCTATTACAGGTCAGAACGGTCGACCGCAGTTCTGACCGTTGGGTGCGTGCATGTGTGCACGTTATCCGGGCGACCGGGCGGTCGACCAGACCCCATGTCGGGCGACCGGGCGGTTGACCGACTGACTGCACCCAACTCTCTATTTGGGATGGTCAACGGGCGGTCGACCGGAGCCTGCTAACGGTGAAAATTTTTTGAAAACCGGTCAATCGGCCGGTCGACCGTGAGTGTTTTCTCAGCCAAACTGCTAGTTTTTTAAATATGTTTTAAAATGTGTTTTTACTCTCCAAGCGTGGTTTTAGGTTGATTTGGGTATTATCCTTTCTAATTAGTCATATTATCATTTACCCTTTAATCCCTACCTATATACTATAAATAGGGGTGGATGGGGTTGAGGAGAGGCACAACAACAACATTTGCTAAAAAATCAAAAGTTTGAGTATTCTTGAAAGAAGTTTTATTCTCAGTTTTTGTGCTCTAATCTCTGATTTTTCTTTGAAGTTTTTGAATCAAAACTCTCTTCTACTTTGTTCTATTTTTCACTTACAAATCTTGAGCTTCAATCCTATACATTATTCTCTAGGATTTTGTAAAGAAAAGTTTTTCAAAAGAGAGTTTGTGGTCTTTTGATCACCAAGTGATTATTGTATTTGTGGCTCCACTACCTCTGGACTAGAGGAGTGTGATTGAGGAGTTGGGTACTCCCTAGTGGTTGTAATCCTTTGTCGAATTTCTAGTGGATCGGAAATCCTTCTGGGTGAAGGCGTGGACGTAAAGCTGGGTGCTTGAACCTCGAAACAAATCTCTATGTTTGTGATTGATTTACTTGTATTATTTACTTGCTTTTCATTCATTCCTATATTGTCAATCTATACTCTCACAACAAAATTGCATTGCGCACCTCAAGCTCTTATTTAGAGGAATCACGAGGAAGGAGTTCAGAGTCCTTCACGGGTATTCGGCCTCTAATCTTGCTTTGAGTGATTGTTGCATCATCTCATTTTTAAATTTGTGCATTGATTAGCATAATCACTTATGCACCCCCCTCTAGGTGATTTCACCATGTGTTCGAGGAATGTCCAGTCTTTATAGCTCATCAAATTTTGTCCAAGCATATGAGTGCAGCCTTCACAAGGCCCACTAACAATCCATATTCATCCACCTATAACCCCGGTTGGAGAAATCATCCAAATTTCTCATGGAACCCAAACAACAATGATCAAAAAAGGCCCAAATTTTCCAACAATTTTAACAATCTCCTTGTCAACAAAATTACCCCAACCAAAATCCTCCACCTTCTTTCCAAAATTCATATATGGAAACAAAACTCTTCAATATGGAAAGAAAGGTGAACACTCTAGTTAAGAGCCAAGACACACTAGCTCAAGTCTTGACTAGGATAGAGATGCAACTGAATTAACAAGAAAGACAAAAGGAAACTCTACCAAGTCAACAATTGTCAAACCCTAGGAATCCTAGGCAAGCCAATGAGGCTCAAGACCCAAACCAGTGTAACTTGGTTCATACATTGAGATCAGGGAAATAAGTTGATAATCAAGTATCCATGCCACAGGACCCAGCTCAATTGTCTATTCCATCTAGTTCCATTCTATTTCTACAAAACTCCAAAGAAACTAAAGTTGATAAGTCAGCAAAACAAGTGCACCAACTTATAGCCCCATTTCCAAATAGGCTTAGGAGTAATAATAATGCACATATGGAGAAACTGCTCGAGGTATTTAATCAAGTTAGGCTTAATATACCACTTCTTGATGCAATCTAACAGGTCCCTAGTTATGCCAAATTCTTTAAGGACATGTGCACCAAGAAAAGAAAGACAAATGTGCCCAAGAAGGTTTTTCTAGCCACTAACATTAGTAAGCTATTGTCCAACTAGATCCCAATCAAGTACAAAGACCCTGGTTGCCCCACCATTTCTTGCACAATAGGTCAAGCTGAATTTAGTAGAGCACTCCTCGATTTAGGAGCAAGTATTAATTTGCTTCCCTTCTCCGTATATCAACAACTTGGATTAGGTGAACTCAACCCAACCCAAGTTACAATCTAATTAGCTGATCGATCAATTAAAGTTCCTAAGGGAGAGATCAACGATGCCCTTATACGTGTAGGAGAATTCATTTACCCAGTAGATTTCATTGTTTTAGAGACACAACATGTGTCTAATCCTAGGTCTCAAACTCCCATCATCTTAGGACGACCATTCCTAGCAACTGCTAACGCAATCATAAATTGTAGAAACGGATTTATAAGATTGACTTTTGGAGGCATAACCAAGGAAGTTAATATTTTCAACTTAGGTAAACACCCCAACGACATAAACGACCAACCCTTTGAGGTCAACTTCATTGAAATATGACTAGTGAGAACAAAAGGGAGATCACATTAGAATCAAACGATGAGGAATAATTAGAATCTAGTGATCTCAATCTTGACGAGATTGAGTGGGCAGCAAGTTCAAGTTCTATAGAGATGGAGAATTTAAGCTTAACACCTCCACCCATCGAGTCACCTCCTTCCTTGGAGTTAAAGACCTTGCCTAAACATCTTAAGTACGCCAACCTTGGTGAACAAGAGATGTTACCAGTCATAGTTGCCTCCAATTTGACTAATAGGCAAGAGGAAGACCCATTGGCAACCCTTAGGAGACATAGGGAAGCCATTAGTTTGACTATGGTAAAATCACCTAGAGGGGGGGTGAATAGGTGATAATACTAATCTAATAAACTTAAAGCGGAATTTAAAAACTAATTGCAATTAACAAGAGATGCACACTCAAACAAGCCAAGCAATTATGAATAAACAATATGAATTGAAGCAAGGCACAAAGTAGAGAGAGCCAAGGGATCAAGCGCAAACAACAAGATATGTTTCGAGCTTCGAGCACCCAACTCTACATCCCCGCCTTCACACAGAAGGATTTTAAGTCCACTAGCTTGTCCACAAAGGACTCCCACAAAGGGAAACTCCACCGAGGATTTGGGGCAATCACAATTACAAGGAGTACACAACTCCTCTCCTTATAAACACAACCTCCTCCTTGAGGCACAACTCCAAGCCAACAAACAATCACCTCACAACTTGAGGGATTAGCACAAAGCTTACACAAGGATCACCTCACCACTTGAGGGATACAACCCACTTGCACAACCTCCTCAACACAATGAGGGAAAGGCACAAAGCCAAGCAAATGAAGGGTTTTCAACTTGGTGGTCTAAATAACAACCACAAACAATTTCTTTCCCACACAACGATCCTATAGAATGAGATAGTAGATGTAGCTCAAGTGTGGAGAAAACAAAGTGTTTAAAACAAAAAAAATCACTTGGGAAATCACCACAAAGATATAAAATGATTGAACCAAACCAAATTCCCAAAAGACTATTTTTCTTTGAAATAATGAAACACTTTAAAACAATATGATTGATCTTTTTAGCACAAAGAAACTCTTTTTAAAACTTGTTCAAATACTAGAGAAAGCTCAGAAATTTCGTCCAAAAAATTCTTAGAGAAAAACTCTTTTCAATGGCCAGAAATGACCTACCGGTCGACCGCTCGGTCGACCGGCCAACGGTCACATTTTGACCGTTGGCAGCAACCGGTCGACCGCCAAAAAACAGAGAGCACTGCTCTCTGGTACGGTCGACCGGCCGGTCGACCGTCCCTAGCGTCTGCCAGACGTGCATAGGGTTGTGCACGTCGGTCGATCGCTGGGTCGACCGGCCCTTGGTTCGGTCGACCGTGCGGTCGACCGACCTGGCCTGTCAGCCACTGTTCTGGGTCAGAAAAACAGGGTAAAAATTATTTTAATAAATCCATAAAAACTTATAAAAATACACAAAAATAGTTTTATCATTTTATTTTGAAATATAAACTTGTGATAAAAATTTCATCACAAATAAAAAACATTTTGAAACATTTTTGTGTCTTATCATTTTTACCAAAATCCAAAACTTGTATTTTCTAAAACTTGGATTTTTGAATAGAAAATACATTTTGTCCAAAACTTATCCAAATACAAAAACATGATATTAAACAACATTTAGGCATGATGTATATGGATATTATCCAATATACATGAAACATATATATATATATATATATATATATATATATATATATATATATATATATATATATATATATATATATATATGAGAGAGAAATGTAAATCAGCTGACACAGGAGGCAAATTCGTCCTATGTCGCACTCAAAAATCATATTTCCCGAATGAATTTTCAAGATCCGACCGTACATTATCATCTTCATATTCTAAGATATACACATATAAAAAATCAAGTGATTTGAAGTTCGTTTACTCATTGATCTAAACGTTTTATTTTGTTTTATTGTTAAAAAACCGTTAATGTTTGAACCCAAAAAAAATGTAGTAAACAAATTTCAAATCACTTGATTTTTATATGTATATATCATAGAATATGAAGATGATAATGTGCGGTCAGATCTTGAAAATTCATTCGGGAAATATGATTTTTGAGTGCGACATAGGAGGAGTTGCCTCCTGTGTCAGCTGATTTACATTTCTCTCTCTCTCTCTCTCTATATATTTTGGTAATTCTAACAAAACATATTTTTGGGATTAAAGTCAAAAACATGGATATATATATATATATATATATATATATATATATATATATATATATATATATATATATATATATATCCATGTTTTTGACTTTAATCCCAAAAATATGTTTTGTTAGAATTACCAAAACATAAAACACATGAAATAGACTATCAAGCTAAGTTTGTTTAAGAGTTGAAGCATGCATGTATATAGAACAAATCTAATATACATTAAACCATGTAAATTTGTTTTGATCTATCTATTCATGAAACTAAGATCAGTTAAACCAAAAACGGAAAAATCGAAAACCAATATTCAAAACATGAAACGTGTGTGTTGTGAACTTGAGCATATCATACTATTCTAATCTTTACAATTTGGATCTAAACACAAAACTAAACTAGGTACCGATGTCTTCTTGTAGAGCGCAATCTCCAAGCCGACTCGATCCAAAACTCTTCGATCCACCGAGCAAGTGCTATATATGATCTTTGACGCTCGGGCTCTTGAATCAACATGTGAAAACTTTCAAATCATCTTGTTGAAGCTAATCACCAACTAATAACTTGATTAATGATCTGAAACTAAATAACACAAGATTATAAGTACATATAACTACATGAGTTAATCATCATCAAAACTAGAGTGGAAGAGCTTTGGGCCAACAATCTCCCCCTTTTTGATGATGACAAAACTCATGGAGTTATATATGCATGGATTAAAGTTAAGCTTCAAAGAAGCTCCCCCTTAACTCATGCATAAACAAACAAACATAAATATGCAATGAATATGAAACACGAAACATGCATAAAACAATAAAAGGCTCTAGATACCAATGAAATTTTCAAAAACAAATAAACATTGCTCTAGATACCAATTAAAACAAATAAACATTGCTCTAGATACCAATTAAACTTAATATATGCAAAACAAAACTAATGATCTCTTTTACAAGCTCTTGATAACAAAACTAAACATGTTCTTTAAATAATTCTTTTGATACCAATTGAACTTAATAAAAAAAAACATAAAACATGCATACAAACATGCATATAAACTCAAATTCTTCTCCCCTTTTTGTCAATCATCAACAAAGGGGTTAAAGACAAAACAAAACTAATAAAAACATATTCAATCAAGGGATGTTCTCCACCTTTTTGTCTAAAATCAAATATGATACCAATTAAAAAATGTGTCAAGGAAGTGCATATTGATACCAATTAAAAGTGAAACTATACCAATTGAAAAACAAAAATCTTGATACCAATTGATAAGTAAACAAATGTTATATCAATTATAAATAAACAATTTTGATATCAATTGAAATTAAACATTACAAATTTTGAATTTCTAAACATAAATCTTAATACCAATTGAAATTATTATTCTCTATCATAAAGCAAGGGAGTGGAATACAAAATACAAATTGAAAGATGAAATACAAGATTTTCTCCCCCTTTATGAAATACCAACAAAAACAATGTACACTTTTATTTTAACAAGCCTACGCATTGTTTAAAAGAATCACTTGAAAAATAAGGTTTGAATTAAGAATACCAATTGAAAGCTAAATCAATTGAAACAAAGTTGAAGCTCAAGTTTAGCATAAACAAAATCTTGTGCTTAAAGATATAGGGATATAATAAGCACAAATAAAACATATATGTATGAAAAGTAGATACCAATTGAAATTGATATTCTTTGAAATGCAAGCATACATATACGAAAATATATGAGTATATAAGAAATGTCAAGATTGATACCAATTGAAAGAATTCAATGATACCAATTGAAACAACAATAAGATCAAGTGTATATCTCATATTCCTATCCTCCCAATCATGTTCAAGTTTAAAATGATTTTCACTATAAAGCATCCATGAGCATGGTCTCCCATCCATCCGCCCGTTGAAGGTAGGGGTTTTCAAAAAATAGGTTTGAAAATAAAGTGTGTTTGAAAATCTCTACCATAGTGAAGAATACGAACTAGTTAAAGGAAAAAATTTTAAACTAGTACGAAATCCTTCAAGCAAGGAATAAAACAAAATTATTTTTCATGAAACACATGTAAATCACATGATCACTAAACACTCAAAGTCCATAAAGCCCATATCATAGTCTCATGAAAACAAATCATGAGTAAACTAATAAAGTGAGTGTACAAGTATAATGTGACACATATCAACATGATAATATTCAATTAAGCTCATATGAAATTCCTTGAAAACATGAAAAACTAGATTTTCATTACCCATTGAAATTACCTAAAAACATGAAAATCATCAAAACGATTTAAACTTCAAGGCATATGCATGTCATGTACAAACTAAAGTATACATACATATTCTAAACATAATGAGTCCACAAAAGTATATGCATGAAGGCTCGTGGCTCAAGGATGTACATGTATAATCAATAGTTTGGACAAGATAGACATATACATGAAGTTAAAACACATGATCATAGAAACATATTCAAAATGAGGAATACAAGTTAGAATACATGAATCATCAAAATTAGACTATACTAGCACATCTAATGGGTACAAATAAGCATCCAAGCACAAACATATATAAAGATTTATTTGTGGCCCATTTTATGTACAAGTATAAATTCTAGTCTTAATGAAAACTAACATCTAAACAAGTAATCAAATCATTAAGCATAGAACGGGATACAAATCAGCATGAAAATCATAAACATGATCATTATGTAAATCCTCATGCTATTAGAGTTATTATGCATATCATAGCTCTAATAATCATGGCATATAACATAATAAACTCTAAACACCAAAAACGTGAAATATCAAAACAAAAATCATAAACATCCATATGATCATTATATATATGCAAATGTATTAGATCTAGAGCATACATATTAGTTACAAAACAAAGTGAGAACTCATAGATATAAATCCATTTAAAGTATGGGTGTCTCAAATAACTAACAATGTATATCACTAATCTAATAAACATGGCATATGCATAATGAACTATAAAACAAGACATGCTATAAAATGATGAACATGAAAAGCATGTAAATAAAAATGGGAGTTAGAGATTGATACCAAAACCGATGAAGGCACCTCTCTAGTTCTCCAAATCAATGGTGGTCCTATCCACCAAACTCCCCTTGAAAGTGATGCATCCAAATTGTTATCTTTATGCACGGAACGCATCCACTTCAAGACACCAACACTCTCACGTTATGCGAGAGCCCACTCCTACATCAAAAATCAAAGAGGTGGTCTTTGGTACCCATTTTCTTTTGGGTCCATAGGGGTTGGTATCTTTCCTAACCCAAACAAGATTATTTGCTAAATTTTCAATATGTAAACGATCATAGCAAAATCTAGCAAGGTGGCCTTTTCGACCACAATGTGTACACGTGTACACATGGGCATACATAGTGTGAAGTTTGTGATCGTGATGAGCATGTGTATGCCGTGGAGGGTGTGCAGGTAAAGATGGAACTTGTTTCTTGCGAACCAAGGTTTCCAAGCGTGTATGATTTAAGGCACATTGGCTCAAAGTGGAGCCCAAACATTCAACACTTTTCTTCAAAACATTTATGTCATTTTCAATACTAGAAGACAAAGTGGAGCATGCAATAGATGTGCTAGGTGAAGCTACACTAGCATGGCAAACATGAGAATCTATATCAATTTTTAAAGATTCATTTTTCTTCAAAACTAAATCCAATTCTTTTGTAATAGAATCAATTTCATTTTTCAAAATAAGGTTATCTTTTAAAATAAAATCCAATTTAGAAGATAAAACCTCATTGTTTTTCACAACATCATCACAATCATTTTTGTTTCTCAAAACATCAATCTCATTTAGGGCAAGGTCTAGTTGAGATCTTAGTGAGTCACGTTCACTAGTAATCTCTTCCTTCTCTTGAAAAACCGATTCAAATGTTGAGCATAAATCCTTCATTTCTTCTTTTAAATCAAAGTTCTTCTTTTTCAAAAATTCATGTTTTTCCAAGAATTTTTCAAGCTTTGTGGCAAGTTCTACATTTAAATTTTGAACTTCCAAACACCCATAGCAATATGAACTAGAGCTATCATCTAGTTGAGAATCCGATTGTACCTCAAGGGAGTCTTTCCCTTGGACCATGAGGCAATACTCGTTGGACTTGTCTCTCCTAGATCTCCTCAACTTGTTGATAATCCTTGGTAGCTCAGGAGAAGTCAATATGCTCCAAACTGCAAAAGGCGAATCATAATGATCAAACACATGTAGAAGATCTTCATTAAGAGATGCTCTAAGTGTCTTAAGTGCTAATGCATTGGCCTTTCTATGCTTGCTAGCATTTGGGAAGGATTCTATAGTAGTGGCTTGATAAACTAGATGTCCTAGGCTTTTTAAATGACTACTCATCTTGGCCTTCCATAAATCATGTCTAGAAAAATCAAACATAGGAGGGCTATCCATGAGTGCAAACTAAATGTGTGCAAATGAAAAATGCAAATGAAGATTAGCAAACCAAGATCTCACTCCTAGGTGGTTAAACCTAAATATCAGGAGCGAAGGCTCTGATACCAATTGAAATCACCTAGAGGGGGGTGAATAGGTGATAATGCTAATCTAATGAACTTAAAGCGGAATTTAAAAACTAATTGCAATTAATAAGAGATGCACACTCAAACAAGCCAAGCAATTATGAATGAACAATATGAATTGAAGCAAGGCACAAAATAAAAAGAGAGAGAGAGAGAGAGCCAAAGGATCAAGCGCAAACAACAAGATATGTTTCGAGGTTCGAGCACCCAGCTCTACATCCCCGCCTTCACACAGAAGGATTTTAAGTCCACTAGCTTGTCCACAAAGGGAACCTCCACCGAGGATTTGGGGCAATCCAATTACAAGGAGTACCCAACTCCTCTCCTTACAAACACAACCTCCTCCTTGAGGCACAACTCCAAGCCAACAAACAATCACCTCACAACTTGAGGGATTAGCATAAAGCTTACACAAGGATCACCTCACCACTTGAGGGATACAACCCACTTGCACAACCTCCTCAACACAATGAGGGAAAGGCACAAAGCCAAGCAAATGAAGGGTTTTCAACTTGGTGGTCTAAACAACAACCACAAATAATTTCTTTCCCACACAACGATCCTATAGAATGAGATAGTAGATGTAGCTCAAGTGTGAAGAAAACAAAGTGTTTAAAACAAAGAAAAATCACTTGGGAAATCACCACAAAGATATAGAATGAATGAACCAAACCAAATTCCCAAAAGACTATTTTTCTTTGAAATAATGAAACACTTTAAAACAATATGATTGATCTTTTTAGCACAAAGAAACTCTTTTTAAAACTTGTACAAATACTAGAGAAAGCTCAGAAATTTCGTCCAAAAAATTCTTAGAGAAAAACTCTTTTCAATGGGGTATTTATAGGCCATTTGGAAAACTAGCCGTTGGCAGCAGAAACTACCAGAAATGACCTACCGGTCGACCGCTCGGTCGACCGACCAACGGTCACATTTTGACCGTTGGCAGCAACCGGTCGACCGCTCGGTCGACCGCCAAAAAAACAGAGAGCACTGCTCTTTGGTACGGTCGACCGGCCGGTCGACCGTCCTGAGTGTCTGCCAGACGTGCACATGGTTGTGCACGTCGGTCGACCGCTGGGTCGACCGGCCTTTGGTTCGGTCGACCGCGCGGTCGACCGACCTGGCCTGTCAGCCACTGTTCTGGGTCAGAAAAACAGGGTAAAAATTATTCTAATAAATTCATAAAAACTTGTAAAAATACACAAAAATAGTTTTATCATTTTATTTTGAAATATAAACTTGTGATAAAAATTTCATCACAAATAACAAACATATTGAAACATTTTTGTGTCTTATCATTTTTACCAAAATCCAAAACTTGTATTTTCTAAAACTTGAATTTTGAATAGAAAATACATTTTGTCCAAAACTTATCCAAATACAAAAACATGATATTAAACAACATTTAGGCATGATGTATATGGATATTATCCAATATACATGAAACATATATATATCCATGTTTTTGACTTTAATCCCAAAAATATATTTTGTTAGAATTACCAAAACATAAAACACATGAAATAGACTGTCAAGCTAAGTTTGTTTAAGAGTTGAAGCATGCATGTATATAGAACAAATCTAATATACATTAAACCATGTAAACTTGTTTTGATCTATCTATTCATGAAACCAAGATCGGTTAAACCAAAAACGGAAAAACCGAAAACCAATATTCAAAACATGAAACGTGTGTGTTGTGAACTTGAGCATATCATACTATTCTAATCTTTACAATTTGGATCTAAACACAAAACTAAACTAGTACCGATGTCTTCTTGTAGAGCGCAATCTCCAAGCCGACTCGATCCAAAACTCTTCGATCCACCGAGCAAGTGCTATATATGATTTTTGACGCTCGGGCTCTTGAATCAACATGTGAAAGCTTCCAAATCATCTTGTTGAAGCTAATCACCAACTAATAACTTGATTAATGATCTGAAACTAAATAACACAAGATTATTAGTACATATAACTACATGAGTTAATCATCATCAAAACTAGAGTGGAAGGGCTTTGGGCCAACATATGGTAGATATCAAGGGACTAAGCCCTAAAATAGTCCAAACAGAATCCATCTAAATGAAGGGGTTAAACCGAAGAGGGACCCACAGCGTAGGCTAAACCCGCTCATGCAAGAGGCTGTACAAGCTGAAATAGTAAAACTATTGGATAATGGATCATTTACCTCATTTCCGATAGCCAATGGGTCAGTCCTGTGCACGCGGTCCCTAAAAAGTCCAATTTTACTGTGGTAGAAAACGACAAGCGAGAGTTAGTACAAACATGACTACCTACCAAGGTTCGAGTATGCATAGACTATCGCAAGTTGAATGCCACTACTAGAAAAGAACATTTTTTCCTCCCATTTATTGACCAAATGCTGGAACGATTAGCGGGCCATGAGTATTACTATTTCTTGGACGGATACTCAGGGTATAACCAAATCCCAATAGCCCCAGAGGACCAAGAAAAAATAACGTTCACATGTCCATTTGGGACGTTTGCCTATCGCCGAATGCCTTTCGGCCTATGTAATGCCCTCGCCACATTCCAACGGTGCATGTTAAGCCTTTTCTCTGACATGGTCGAACGCTTCTTGGAGATCTTCATGGACGACTTCTTCGACTATGGAAATTCGTTTGACCAATGTCTAGATCACTTAGAGCTAGAGAGTGCCACTTTATGGTACAGCATGGGATTGTCCTAGGTCATGAGATATCTTGGAAAGGGATCAAAGTGGATAAGGCTAAGGTGGAGATCATAGCCAAACTCCCAATTCCACGGTGCGTGAAAGACATTCGTTCTTTTTTAGGACACGCTGGGTTTTACCGTAGGTTCATTAGGGATTTTAGCAAAATTGCTAGACCTTTTACAAACCTTTTAGCCAAAGATGTGCCCTTCATCTTTAATGACAAGTGTAGTGGCGCATGGGAGAAGCTAAAATTAGAACTTATCTCTGCTCCTATCATCTCACCTCCGGACTGGTCCAAACCCTTTGAGATCTTGTGTGATGCCTCCGATTTTGCTATAGGCGCTGTCTTAGGACAACGCAAAGATAACAAGCAACACATAATCTATTATTCAAGTAGGACAGTCAATGATGCCCAAGTGAACTATACTACAACCGAGAAAGAATTCTTGGCAGTAATGTTCGCTTTAGAGAAATTTCACCCATACCTACTTGGGACCAAAACCACGATATTCACCGACCATTCTGCACTTCGATACCTAATGCTCAAAAAGGATGCGAAGGCCCGACTCATTCGTTGGATCCTCCTCCTTCAAGAATTTGATCTCGAAATTCGAGATAAAAAGGGTGTCGAAAATGTCGTCGCAGACCATCTCTCTCGTGTGCCAAACGCACCTTCCGACGAACTGCCCATCAACGATAATTTCCCAGATGAATAACTTTAGCTATCTCTACAGAACCATGATTTACTGACATAGTTAATTACTTAGTCACAAACCAAACACCATCTAGTTGGTCAAAACAGGATAGATACCGGTTCTTATCTCAAGTCCGGTATCTCATATGGGAGGACCCTTATCTCTTCAAATATTGTAGCGACCAAATAATTAGGAGATGTGTTCCCGAAGAGGAAACTAGAAGCGTTCTAGCCTTTTGTCACGAATTTGCTTGCGGTGGATACTTTGGTCCCCACAAAACAGCCGAAAAGGTACTACAGAGTGGCTTCTATTGGCTCACTTTGTTTAAAGACGCATTTGACTTTTGCAAAACTTACACAAGATGCCAAATGATAGGAAGGATTTCTAAATGTAATATGATGCCCCTAAACCCAATTCTAGAAGTAGAACTCTTTGATGTTTGGGGAATTGATTTTATGGGTCCCTTCCCTAATTCATTTGGGCACCAATATATCTTATTGGTTGTAGATTATGTTTCCACATGGGTTGAAGCCATCCCTTGCAAGATAAATGAAAACAAAGTTGTTGTCAAATTCTTGAAAGAAAACGTCTTTTCACACTTTGGAACCCCTCGTGCCATCATTAGTGATAATGGTACACATTTTTGCAATAGAACTTTTGAAGCTCTTATGCAAAAATATGTCATAACACACAAGTTATCTACACCTTACTATCCTCAAACCAGTGGGCAGGTAGAAGTCTCAAATAGGCAAGTTAAGCTTATCTTGGAGAAAACTTTGAATCAAAACAGGAAGGACTGGTCCACAAAATTGGTGGATGCCTTATGGACATATAAGACCGCCTTTAAAACGATTCTAGGAACGTCTTCTTATAGATTAGTTTTTGGAAAGGCTTTCCACCTTCCTATTAAGTTAGAGCACCGAGCCTTATGGGTAATTAAGCAACTGAATTTTGATCTAGATAAGGCCGGTGCACTTCGAAAATTGTAAATTTCTGAACTTGAGGAGTTAAGGAACGAGGCGTATGAAAATGCAAAGATTATGAAAGATAGGGTTAAGGTTTTTCATGATAAGTTCATCATGAGAAAAACTTTTGTCCAAGGGCAAAAAAGTCTTACTTTATAACTCTAGACTTCACCTCTTTCCCGGAAAGTTGAAATCAAGATGGACAGGGCTTTTCGTTGTTAAGTCTGTGTTTCCATATGGAGCCGTAGAGATATACGACCCTAAGAATGGAAATGAATTCAAGGTAAATGGTTAACGTCTGAAACCATTTTTGGAACAACTACCGGAAGCAGACACAGCCTTGGGTCTTTTTGACCCAATGTATCAATAACTCTACCTCTCTGCCAGTTCATTTCATGCATTTATACATACATGCATACATTGGGGACAATGCATGAGATAAGTGTGGGGGAGGGTACTAACCTTATAATTTAAATAAATAAATAAATATATATATATATATATATATAATGCTGTTAACATAACTCATTAACCTTAGGTTATTAACTTAATAAAAAAAATTATATATATATAATAATTTTTTAACTAAAAAATATATATATATAGTTGACAAAGGAGACAATATTTTGACTTATCTTTTGAAAGAAATCCAAGTTAATCTTAAGAATTAGGAAAATCATGATTAGGATTTCTAAAAACTTGGTCAAAATAAAATAAATTGTTGGATTTTTTTAGGTATAGGAGGAAAAATTGAATAATTATTTAGTCTTGCTTTTTTACCTTAATGAAATGTGCATACTTAATATACTTTCACATCTAGGATTCTAAGACAAAGATTCTTGTACCTTATAAATAAATAAATAAATAAAAGAGTTCACTAATTAAACTGGATACGTGTGCCTCACGAAGCATAAGTATTCACGTCTATAGGTGATTTTATAAATAAAGTCCTTGGTTTTGTGGTCTAGTTCACTTGAGTCCTTAAGTTCGTAGGGTGTTTTCTCACCGGTATCCTAAAACTGATTGGTTTGGGAGCCACCGACCTTAGGTTCGCTACATGTGTGAATTAGAAAGCCTAAGAAAATCAAAAAATATTATCTATATATGTACTAACACATCTAATAGTCAATTAGTTAGGTATGAGGGCCTCAAGAAGCCTTGATACTTATACAAAAGAAAATTAGATAAGTTATACATATTTAAAAAAATAATAATAATAATAATAAAGAGGCATGAGAATCCAAGTTAAAGAATCCCTAGTGAAGATTCACAATGATGCATATGACTTAGGGTAACGAAAGAGACTATATAAAAATTCAATTTTAATCCTTACCTAAAATTGATAGCAAATTATTGTATAAGGACTAAGTTCAAGAATGAATAAAAATGATTAGATTACTTCGCTTCTTCAAATATATTTCAAATATTTCTTTCTTTTTCAAAATAAATAAATAAATAATAAAATTAATTAATTAATTCAATCACTGACATTTTCGTTTTATGGATTTTGTGGGTGTAATCCGCTGAAAACTCTCACGAGACAACACTCATCTTCTAGGGGTAACCTAGAGGTTTAACGGCTTGTTGTATGTGCTAAGTGCAACCGTAATGCCTACAAAAGTGAGTTAGGATAGGTTAGTTTTTCTTTTCTTTTTTTCTTTTTATTTTTTACTCGAGGACGAGCAAAAAGATAAGTGTGAGGGTGTAATAGGTAGTAAAAAGCGCATATTTATCATCACATTTACCATCATATTTCCCTATTTATTCTTTTATTAAGCCCTGCTACTAATGTTTTATTGTTTAATATTGTGCAGGCCTTGAATAATTTAAAAAATAAAGAAATAAAGTACAAGTGAAGCCCAAAGGCCGAAGAATCCTACAAGCCCACATGCATAATTAATTGTAGTAATTTAGAAGCTTCTATCTTATCTAACCTAATCTAAACTTGGATTTTAAATAATTAATTTAAAATCTAGGGGCGGAAGAGGAAGGATAAAATAGAACTCCTAATTGCTAAAGAGGAGAAGGATAAGATGGATCCTTATCCTTAAACAAAGATTGACTTCTACTTAAACTTGGTTGCTTGCAATACAAGGATAAAGATAAAGGGGAGAAAAACTTAAAGATAAAGGAACAAATCCTTTTATAAATTCGGATTTGTGATAACTTGCTTCCCAAGTTATCCCGAGTTCTCAAGATAGAAGGTTTGAATACAGAATCCAGAAGGAGACACCCAGGTGAACGGACCAGAGGAGGCCACGCAAGAAAATGCGAGGCCATTGGCCATGCTATTGCCACGGAAACGCGGCTATAGCCGCGTTTCCACGGCCGTTACGAGGAATCTGGCAACGCGGTTTCGTAGGAGAGTCGTATTGGGACTCTACGTCTTATATTTCCTATAAGTACCCCTGCAGAGTAATAGAGAAGGGGATCTAGAGAGCTGAAGCTTAAGGTTTTTCTTTTAGATCTTTTCTTCTTTCCAAAATTTCTTGTATTTTCATTTTTGTTATTTGAAGAAGAAGATTTTGAAGAAGGAGAGGAGCTTTGTAATTGGTCGGTGACATCCAATAAAAAAGTTCTTCATTCTTTTTATTCTTTGTAATTCAATTTAGTTTTCCTGTTTAGATTATTTATTTCTTCTTCTTTTAATTTCCATGCAACCTTTCTTATTCGAAATAAAAATAAAAAAATGAATAACTAATTTAACCTATAGTTTGCTAATCTCTCGATCAACCCTAGTTTAGTTTAAAAGATGGACTGATTGACATCTAGAAATCCTAGAATTAAAATGGTGTTCTTAAAGATGAATCGATAATTAGGTTTACTTAATTTAGGTTGTATTTTTTAAATGATTACTCATAGTTCATACTTAAATACTTTGATGGCATAATTTTAAGTAAAAACTTCTCTTATACTATACTTTGAAATTAGGATGAACTATAGTTTAATTTTATTAGTGCACACTAATTAGGTTCCAATATTATTATTCACCTTACTTGATTCTCAATCAATAACCTAGGATGGATACTTCTTCATTCAATATGATATTCATTATTTGAGACTAATACTTTGGGTTGTGGTAGATGATTGGTAAACTATATCTCTTTTGCTTGATTAAATCTAATTCTCACAAATAATATCTCTTTTCTTTTCCAAACCAAATACATAGAAGATCGTTCCAAAAAGCTTCGATCGCATCCTTCTCTGTAGATCAACCCATCTAGCCCTTATTACACGGTTACTTTGAAATGAGACTAAGACTTTCTAAACTCTTTCTTTACTATTTTCCCGTTTCAATCACTGATATAGATATACTGTGTATTTGGGTAAGTGATTAAATACAAAGAAGATGCTGTCAAAATTTTTAAGAATTATAGATGATTATGATAATCTTTTGATTAATAAGGATGTTTATGTTAATTGAGAATCTATGAATACTTGGACCATTACAGTTGGTATCAAAGCCCAGGATATTGAATGAAGATAGATTTAAAGTAAATGACAGAAAGAGGATTTGATTGGTCGGGCTGATTGTTATGATTGATATGCATGGTTATGTTTTGTATATATGTAAAAATGTTATTTGATATTGTTGGTTTAAGGGGGTAGGAGTTCTTACGTGTATGATTAGTCCCGAAGCGCGAGATATTTGGCCATTGCCTTATGTTCAGATTATGGTACCCACATGCCATAATTCGGATGTGTTCTGCTGAGGGTTTGAGCCCTCAATACGAGTTGCCAGTGGTATGAGACACTGGAGTAAGGAAGTGATTAAAATATCAAGATTAATTTGGATCGTAAGGACATAGTATAGAAGTGATTAAGGGATAATGAATCTTTTAGATGAATAATCGAGAAAGATGTTGCATCATAGAAAGATTTTGTGATAAGCAAAAAAATGCGAAGATTTTATACTCACTCAGGTGCCAAGTTTCGAGGACGAAACTTTTGTAAGGGGGTAGAACTGTAACATCCCGATCATTAAAATCCTAATTTAATATCCTAATATTTGATTAACGTGATCAGACAGAATTATTTTAGACGATGGTTGAGCGTGTTTTGTGTAAAATAGAATTTTTATTTATATTTATTTTAATTTTTATTATGAGAAAATTTGAAGTGAAATAAAATTTAATGATTGCAAATATACGTGTATGAATATTTGGGCATGTATATATGGATATGGAGTATATGTGTGGGATAAATATATACATTACATGCGTATGTTGGTATATGGTGTAAATACAAGGTAATACAATCAAATACAAAAGAAATATCATAATATTTTATTATTAAGCATTTAATAGTAAGGTTTAGGTATGCTTGGCATGGGTAGATGGAGGACTAGGATTAGCCTTGAAATATGTACGTATAGGTGGCAAGATAAAGGAAGAGAGAGGTTAGGAATATGTGTAATACATGATTATGAGGGGGGATTTGTGTAAAAAGGGAAAACAACTAATCTCTCATTTATCTCTTTTCATCCCCCATCTTCAACCTAGAACCCATGAAAATAACCCAAATTCAACCTCTCTAGATCTCTTTCCAACCCTCAATCTCCATCCAAATCTCACACTTCCATCCTTCTCCCTTTCTCACTATCTTCTCTGGAGTTGGGCACCGGCAACCCACAGGCTGCCGGCAGCGGCCAGCGGTGGCCCGGCCGGCTGTGGCCCGGCCGGCGGCGAGTGACGATAAGAAGAGAGAGCAAAGGCAGCAACAAAGAAGTACAAGGAGGTGAGGGAGATTCCATCTTGATCTAAACCTATTTCAAATTTCTCAATTTCAAAAAAAGAATTTTCATGATATACAGTGATTAACTTCTGTCATTTAAGAGAGTTTTCAATCTATATTTCTCCTATATTTTCTTGTAAAATTTTTGGACAAAACCATCATCTTGAGTAAAATAGAGAATCTTCCCAATAGGTGCAGAAATCTGTTAAACAGAATAACCTGTAAAATCGGGCTCAGTTCATCAGTTTATTAGGGTTAAATAGTATCATATTATATACTGTTGAAAGATAATCGAGCCTACTTTCCAAGGTTCATACCATGTCCTCATTGAATACCTGTACCTTAAATTATGACTGAAAAATTATATGTTGGTCGAAACTGTCGTGCTGCAGAACTCATTCATAGCTTATGAGTTTCTGGATATTTGGAGCGGTATAATTAAATTAAACCTATCATGTAATATATCATTGGAAAGATAGCGGAGTCTAGTTTCTAATAAATCTTTCCTCGTTCTATTCTGATATGTAGAATAAAAAATTCTGATAAGACTCCATTAGTTGTCTGGAAGGACTGAGCCACAAAATGTATTTAAGCAATAAGTTTATGACTAATGATCTCTGCTAAATCAAACTACTCATAGTATGTGATATACAGCCTAAAAGATATAAGAAGCTATAAGAGTCAACCTTTCAGTGAATCATGTCATGTTTCGCTTGGATATATGTGATAGGAATTTTGTCGAAGCACTATAAATAGATTGAGGGATTGTTGCCAGAGTTGATTGGTACAATCCATGAATTTAGAATTTTGTAATAAGGTGTGAACCTTAATTTAGTATCATTGTTGTAAATTATTTTCTACTGGGAAGCTAACCATATATGAGTCATGATCATATTACTGTCAACCAAAAGAAGAAGACTTACGCCAAGTATAATACATTGTAATTGGGATTAAGATACTTGCAAATATGCTAAACGTGTAACTAGGAGTCAAATTATAGGTTATGCGAGTAAGTTTCGATGGATGTGGGTTACTTAACCAATCATGCATGATTGTTACACACGTTGCTCTTGATTAAGAGATTTCATGTGAACTCTTAATTGAATTATAGATCTATTGAAAGGATCAAGGCATTAAAGTGAAGAGTGGCACCGAATTATAAATTAACACGTCAAGAAATTGAGATACAAGATTTGGATTATTATAATAATAAGATATTTCATAACCTTCTATCGTGCTTTAAATCGCTCAGAACTCCCTACTAAGTTGCCATCTACATATAGAGGGTTGACTTGGAACATTCCATGGTATATAAGACTTATGTTCCTGTGGCGATATAACATTCATTGATTCCTTACTTGTTTTATTAACAACCTGAATTATCCTATTGAGTGTTGTAACATAGGAATATGTAAAAACTTAAATCAATAATTTAGGTTCATCTAATATAGGCAGTTTGGCCCATCTGTATCTAATATTTTTCAAATATTCCTCTAAAGATTAAAGCTCATGATTAGTACTCATTCATTATTTTTTTGAGAATTTCTTCGAATGATTCTGTAAAAATACTCAACATTTATCTTATAGATTTCATTATTAGAACACTTTTCTCCATCTAGGTCCCGACCAGCAGTTGTAGTAAATGAAATCCTGGTTCTATTGAAATGGGATAAGTGTAACACTTTGTCATGTTAAATTTAAAACGTTTCGCGTCCTCAACTTTAGGAAGCGGAAATCGTTCAGTAACTGGTTATAATTTCATGAATAGTTCATGTATCCGCCCACTTGCATTTGATATTATATATTGTGCTCAATAAGTAAATGAGCTATCTTTCTTCTAGTCTAGGATACCTTGTATCAAGTCTTATAGCATGTTTTCCTTCAAGCAGCTTCCAATGGTAAGGAAATGACTTGAAAGTTTCTTGTGGAGGCATAGATTTTGAACAAATTTAGTGCACATACATTAAGCCTATGATAGATATTGTAAATAAGCCTATGAGCTAGTTCTCACATTTCAGGTACTAAATCGTTTTGTGACACTTGGACAATATATAAAACTATGTTGGATTTAGAAGGAACTAAGCTTCAAATTAGAAAGGGCAGCTAACTGGTATAACAACTGTGGAGTTAAACCATTATTACAATCGTAGATTAATGCGTCAATTAATAGAGATGGAATATTTAGGAAGACTGATAGTTGAATAGAGTATCATTAGTAGTGTGACACTAAACCGACAAATGTATATGTATATATGAGACACACACAAGAATTTGAGTTAAATAGTCGGTTACACCATTAAGAAGTATAATGTGGGTGTGATGTCTTGTATCACACCATGGGTTAGACGATAACTGTGACAATTCAGATTATTCTAGTTTCTATGAACAAATTCAAACCCACTTAAAATATTATATAGAAAGTACGCATATCATATATGCGCATATATAGCTTTACAAGGTAAAAGAGAAGCTTACACCATTTTGATTGTAAGAGAGTGGTCACAAACAAATTGACTAAAATAATATAACTTTTCGAATTGGTTTTGTGATGAATTTTATAGATATAATGTTGGAAACCAAATTAATAAATGGAGGGAACATTAGGCCATGAAAGTTGCTTCCCGTTGGCATAACGAGTGATATATAAAAATAGTGTTACACATATATTAATGGTAATATACAACTAGTATAATAATTCATGTGGCTATAAAGAGTTGTAAGCGTTCCCTCAAGAATTACCTTAATAATCATTAATTTGAGATAATTAATAGATCATTACTGTTAGTGATTGATATAGTTATTGATATATGATTATATACATGATTGTAGTATGTTGTATAATCAGAGGAAGATTGATAATTGATACCTATATGCATTACCTGTGTGCTGTATCGTGTGTACATGTTGAATATATTTGTTAATTGTGATATTTATCAAATTTCGGATAAAATTAACGGTATATGTGTGGTGCAAGTTTGAGAATTGAAGTAAAAGACCGGGTAAGTTGAACTCGTTGTTATAAATAAGCTCGAAAATATGTGAATATGATGGTTTGAAATATTTTGGCTTGCACGTAGAAATTATACGTACATGTTGTGTGTTTCTATATTTTTATATATTTGAAGGAAGGGGCTGACGGGAGCCGGAGGAAGGGGGAAGACGGTTTTGTTATTTCATATATATATATATTTTGAAGGAAGGGACCAGCAGGAGCTGGTAGGTGTGAAGACGGGGTATCACATTGTGTGTTGTTAAATGAAGGAAGGGGCCAGCAGGAGCTGGTAGGTGTGAAGATGGGTATTAGACGAGTCGCGTCATGAAGTAAGATATGCTTATTCAAAATGAGTAATGTTGTATGCTTGTTCTTTATGCAGGACTGTGAAACTCTACCTTGTTATAGGAGGTAATAAAATATTATATGATGGGTGATAGTGTATATGTTAACCTATGCAGTACTTGAAGGGGATATGATATACAACATATAAGCATGTTTTGTGATATATGTATTATCTAAATTAACTTATTGTGATTTGTGTACCATCGTATATAGTGTATGGATTATATACACATGAAATGAATCCGGTAATAAACTAAGTCACTAAAGTAGAGTATTCAATACAACTCATAAACCTTGTGAATTACAGCGCAGAGATTTAAGTTATAGAGTCATTGACTGGAGGAGTCAGGTCATTTTGCCAACTATAAAGATAGTTGGGTTGACTGTTTATCTTGATATAATTATTTCTTATCTTTATCCATATTCGCATTACCATTTGAAGAATAATATGTTTCCTTTTATTTTGACAAGTATATCATTCCTTAATCTCCTTTTTTCTCCTCACTGAGCTGTCAAGCTCACCCCTCCTAGTTTCATGTTTTCAGGTTGCGGCGAGATGGAGGCCCAACTTAGGCTTTAGGCGTTTTGAGGAGAAAATTTCATTTCTAGTAAACTTATTACAGATATAGTTATATGTTATTACTTTGAAAGATTTTATTGTACGTACCCATAACTTTAATAATATGTACATGTAGCATGTATTATTCTTGTTAGATATATTTTTGTAAAGAGGAGGCAGTTTGTAATAACTATGATTAAATTGGAGATATAGTAATTTTGAGTTATATTGTGGATATTGAGAGGGGTACTCTCGAGTACATATTACGGTGGATATTAGTAGTGAGATTTATCTGTTCTATAGACTTGATGATAAGTAGGCGATGTCAAGCCGAAATCTTATTATGACTGTGTAGTGAAACTTTGAGTTGATTTATGTATTTGGATTGAGATAAGCCGTGTAGGCTGATATAGATATACTGTGCATTTGGGTAAGTGATTAAATATAAAGAAGATGTTGTCAAAATTTTTAAGAATTATAGATGATTATGTTAATCTTTTGATTAATAAGGATGTTTATATTAATTGAGAACCTATGAATATTGGGACCGTTACATTTGTATTCTAAAAGCAAAACCCATGTAAAACGAGAAAAATCATCAACCAAAACAAAGATAAAACGATTTCCACTTAGACTTTTAATTTTATTTGGACCAAATAAATCCATATGAATTAACTCCAAGGGTCTTGATGTCATGATATCCTTGATTGTTTTGAAAGAGGACTTGGTTTATTTTCTAAATTTGCACGCATCGCAAATACGGTCCTTCTCAAATTTCAAATAAGGAATAACTTTCACTATTTCCTTATTGTTGATTCTAGATAGATGGTCAAATAAAATATGGTCTAGTCTCCTATGCCATAACTGTAGCACCCCGTACCCGGGATACGTACCCAGATACGTGTTCCAAATTTTTTCGACCATATTGTTCAATTTTCTTCCTGTATGTGTTCATGAGTTGTGATTACTTAGTATCAGATCTGGATTCTCAGACCTAGAGTAAGCCCTGACCCGGACCGGGAACCCGATACCAGCCAGTAACCCGATTTAACTTTCTGGTAGTCCGATTTGATCGATTTCACTTTTAGAGACTGTTTTCTAATATTTAGATTTTTCATGATTTTCTGAAATTTTCCGAAATTTTTCTGCAAAATCCCCAGAACCGGTGTCGGTCGGCATCGCTGACTGATTCGCAGATTTTTAATTTTTAAATGGGATTAAATTTTCAAAAACAGCTTTCACATTACTTCTTAGAATTTCATTTTCTATCTAAAAACATTTTTTGAGATTTTTCAAAATTTATCAAAATTTGACCAATTCTGGTGTCGGCTGGTATCACCTGAAGATTTCAGGATTTTTATTTTGAAAATTACATTGTACTTTTTGAACCCGATTTCACCGAGTATCTTAGAATAATATTTTCTATTTTTGAGAATTTTCGGAACGATTCTGAAACAGTCAAATTTTTGCCTTATTAAAATAATAATATAATTGTCGTTCTTTCTTTTTCTTTCTTTTCCCTCTCAACTCCTCTACTTATTACTCCCAAAATATTTTATTAATTTTATTATTTAATAAAATATTTATTTATAATTTTTTACTATTTCTTTCTATTTCTTTTAAAATTTTCCCATTTTCCTTTCATTTTCTTTCTTTTTCTTCTTTTCTTTTCTTCTCCTCCACTCCACCCCTTCTCCCACGCCAACGCAAACGCAGCAGCCGCAGCAGGGAGCAGGGCATCATGGGCTGAGCAAACCACTTCCTCCATAATCCCCATTCATCATTCCAATTTCCTTTTCCTTCTCCACTTAAACCCTTTCTCTTCCCTTCTTTCTATTTCAATTATCCCTCCAACACTTCAACCAAAAAAATCAAACCCACTCCACTCACGCACCCACCACAACCTCCGCCTCCACCATCACCACCACCGGTCCACCGCCGCCCAAATCGCCGCCGCCGCACCCCCCATCACCCCACCACCCTTCCACACTTCCATCAACCCCAAATTCCATCTCCTTCTCTTCAATTCCACAAAAACCATCACCATTACAAATCTCATCTTCTCCAAAATTCACCACCACCTCCACAAATTCTTCCACCCCAATCACCCTATCACCACCTCCTCCTCCTCCTCTAACCCCCCAACACCACCAATCACCACCACCACCACCACAACCACCACCACCACCATTACCACCTCCACCAAACAACAACAACAACAACAAAACACCCACCTCCTCCCCCCGCAAGCCGCGCGCGTGCCCTCCTTCCCGACGCCGCCGCCGCCAGGCCGGCCATCGCCGGTGGCCAGCCAACCCCCTTCCCTCCTCCTTCCTTTTTCTTTTCCTTTCTTTCTTTCTTTCTTCTTTCTTTCCTTCTTTCTTTCATTTCAAATCCCTATATTCCTTAAATAAACATCATATCCCCTCATTCCAAAAATACCCCTCCCCTCATCCCCTTATTACTTCCCTTTAATTATAACTTTACCCCCTTTCAATTTAATTTCTATTTTCCTTTTAAAAACACCTTATTTTCTCTCTCTTTTTCCTACAACTTCTCTCTCCTCTCTCTCTCCTCTCTCATTCCCTCTCTAATATTTATATAAATATTTATAATTATATATTTTAATATATATTTGTGGGCTAGAGGTTTACTCGAACGATTCGCTGATTCCCCGAATTTTAACCGGTATTTTACCCCGGTTTCAGGCGAGTACTTTTAATACACCTAAAAATAAACACTCTTGTATTTTAAGCATGAAATTGATATATGGATATGTTAGCATGCTTAGCACTTGTTACCGTAAAATTAATACATGATATCATGCTATGCGAGTTAATATATGATGTTGCACTCGGTATTTACCCGACCCTGGACATGTTATGCTTGATATACGATTTATGACACCGATATATGGTAATTACACCGACACCTGGCATGTTACCTAGATATATGATTTCTGACACCGGTACTTGGTATTTACACCGGCACACGGTATTTGACGCCGATATTTGCCATGCTATATTTGACACTGATACTTGCCATGCTATATGTGATATGTGACACCTGATACTGATACTTGCCATGCTATATTTGACATGTGATACCCGACCCTGATACTTGTCTTGCTACACTTATCACTTGATATTAGACACCGTACTTGATATGTCGTACTTGATACCTGCTCTTGACACCCGGTATGTGATAAGCTTTCATGTGGTACAAATACCTGGACCTGACATCATGACTCTTGACCGGACACTACCACCGCTGATACCTGATTATATGACATATTCATGACTATCACTGTTACGGGGACTTGGCATGACTATTATATTATTACCAGATATTTGGTACTCCTGTACTCCTGTACTCCTGTATACTTAAACCCCTGAAATAGGGAGGCTCCTGACATTACTCCTGATACTATATTCCTGTTGGCCCCCGTAATAGGATAACCATGGATATTGTACATTTGTGAACACACCGTGAACATTATTATTTGAGACTCAGTTATATCTAAACAACTTACACCGGGATGGGGGAAATTGATGGGTATCGATATAGCTTCCGTGTTTATGGTGGCCATACATATGTTGTACAACTTCCTGTAGGATTCGACCTGGAGGCCACCAGGCGTTTCCGAGGGGTGTACTGGCACCCCTACCCCCTTGCCTGCCTGTCCGGGTGTGCTATAATCCCCTAGGTATATCCTGTGGGGAACGGTGACACTCTATTCTTGTTTGGGCGTATACTAAGACCTTCGGGCATATAGTAAGTCCCGGTGCCTAGCAGTACATTCCGGCTCAGTACCGGATACTCCTGGACCGTTGTCCCGGGCATGCACGGGACCCATTCTAAACATGGTTCGTCGTTCCCCATCAATTTCCAATAACCAACCTCGCTAGATTTGTATGCGGAAGTATATGGCACCGGTTATATACCGAAACATACAAATTGAACGAGTTAATAAGAACTTGATAATTGACTTCATGCTACATGAATTTTTGTGTCATTTTCGTACTTGTCATTTATTGTAGTTACTCCATGCTTCCTAATTTAATTACATGACATTTGACCTGCTATACATGCTTTTATTTCATGCCATATAAATGCTAATGTTATTTCCATATTTCACTATTTATTGTGGTTATTTCATGCTTATTGATTTGGGTACATTATACTTGACATGATGCACTTGCTATTATTTGTACTTACCATTGGGTTTTTCTTGTACTCGATGGGTTGCCCACTAACAACCCTGGATTTGCATGTCCAGATCTAGCAGCTTGGACCGAGGTAGACCCATCAGCTGAGGATCAGGCCTACTTGGAGGAGCAGGCGGATCAGCAGTAGCTCCGTCCAGTCTTTCCCCCACACGCGAGATTCCCGTTCTAGCTCGTGAGTTATTATCTTTTGTACCCTGTACAGTTTACCTTTGTACTATCTAGTGATGTAATATTGATGTAATATTATGTCACTATTTGTGATGACTAAGTACTTGTAATTTTTTGGGTTGGAATGTATAATACCACGTATTTCCGCACTCTGATACATGTGTTGTGTTGAATTGATGCTTAGCGTACATACGTGATGGTACCATCGCCCTGCGTATGCACGTCGCAGTGGCGTCTCCGTACCCGCCAGGATCGGGGCGCCATAATAACCAAGAGTCTTTATTAAAGACATTTAAATATGTAGCATTACATTGTAAATTTGACATATCAATCATGTACACATTATTTTCACGAAAACCAAAAAGTACACATGTATTGGTTTGTCGATCTAAAACATTGCAAGCTAAACCATCAAAAATCACTTTGAAATCTCTATCACAAAGTTGGCTAATACTCAAGAGGTTATGCTTGAGACCATCAACTAAAATAACATTTTCAATTAAGGGAGATGAGCCATTTTTAATGTTACCTATACCGATAATTTTCTCTTTGAAATCATCTCCGAAGGTGACAGTGCCACTTTCATGGTACCTTGATAGGGTTGTAAAATTGTTGATATCCCACGTCATATGCCTCAAGTAACCGCAATCAAGATATACCACCGCTCCCTACGTCTTGGAGCCTTGGTGTGTACCTATATCATGTAACAAATTGATTGATTTTGGTACCCAAATTTTCTTGGGTCCTTTAATGTTAGCATTTCGAACCCAAATGTGATTATTAGAAGTATTTATTCTATCAAAGCAAAATTTGGCTAAGTGATCTTTTCGGTCACAATAAGTGCATGAATAAACTCTACCATAAATAAAAGAAATGAGGGGTGTGAATATGCTTGGTATGTGTGGTGTATCTAGCATGATGTGTATGTGTATGTATATATTGTGATTTAGGAGTGTGTGTATGTGTAGTATGAAGAGCATGTGTAGTATGAACATGTTTCTTTGGAGTATGTTTCTTAGGAACATTGCCTCCAACCTAACTTTATCAAACTCACATTTTTTAACACATCTCCTAAAGAGTTAATTTTATCTTTTAAAATAGAAATCTCATTTTTATCAATTAATAAAAATTTCTTTACATGAAATTTTGTATGCATCAAAATCTTTTTGTGTGGATAAAAGTGTGAAAGATAAATCATCTTTTTCTTTAGAAAGAATAACAATTTTATCTTGAAGGGTTTCATTTTCCTTTTGCATTTTAAAATACTTCTTTTTAAGGAAATCATAACTGTTAGACAATTCTTCAAAAGCCTCACCCGATTTATCCATTGTTAATTCACAATCGTCAAGTGAGGGTTCGGATGTTACCTTAGGTGTGTGATCATTAGCCATGAAACACACATGTGCCGTATCCACTTCTTCATCGGCTTCACTCTCCGAGTCTCACGTAGCCTTGAGGGCCTTCTTTTTGTAAGGCTTTTTGGAGGTTGAAGGTTTATTTTTGGTCTCCGGACAATTCGCAGCTATGTGGCCCGATTTTTGTCAATTAAAGCATATGATCTTCTTGTCTTCTTTCTCTTGTCACCTTCTTCAACTTTGCCTTGTTATACATCCTCCTTACATTTTTCACTAGGAGGGAAAATTCTTCATCATCCTCCTCTTCATCATCATCGTCGGAGATGGTGGAAGTGGATTTGAAAGCAATCATTTTCTTATTTTAAGGTGTCATCTCTTCCCTTGCCTTTCTCTCCATTTCATAGGTCTTAAGGTTTCCTATAAGACCGATAAGCTCCATCTCTTCTTTGTCGTTTAGCTTCTTCAATGTAGTAGCCTTTACTTTCTATGAGGGTGGAAGTGCCCGAATGACCTTCCTTACTTTTTAATCGTTGTCAATGACATCACCTAAAAATGCTAGACCATAAGTTATTTTAGTAAATTTTGTTACCATGTCATCAATGGTGTCATTTTCATGCATAGTGAATTTTTCATATTGGGAACATAAAAGATCAAGTTTTACTCTCTTAACTTGTGACATTCCTTCGTGTGTGACTACTAGGTGTGTCTAAATCTCGTAGGCAGATTTGCAATGGATGACCCTAGCAATATTTTCATCGTTCAAAGCTTGAAGTAAGGTATAGTGTGCCTTAGCATTTACATCAAACTCCTTAGTGGCAATGTCAGACCAAGTGTTCTCATCACCAATGGGTACACTAAAGGGTTTAATCACCACTTTTGCAACCTAGCTTCTTAAGGATTGCAAAAATATGGTCATTTTAACCTTCCATATAGGAAAGTTAAAGCCATCAAACTTGAATGGGGTCTTAAAACCTTCGACCATTTTTACTAAAGTGGATGAAGATGAAATTTTGAAATAAGTGATTAGCAATTAGGATCTCTCTAAGGTTGTTAAGTTAAAAACTAGAGACTAAGGCTCTGATACCAAAAATACACCTAGAGGGGGTGAATAGGTGCTTTGTAAATCAAATGCAATTTTAAAACTACTTATGTTGAGTTATGCAAATTGTTACTCAAAACAAGAATTTGAAGCTAAATTTTCCGTGAAGGGCTCTATAACTTCTCCTCTTTGATTCCTCTAGATAATGAGTTGAGCTGCTCAATTGCCTCCTTGTTAAGTTGAATACAGACCAGTAATAAAAGTGATGGAATGAAAACAATTATAGGATGCAAGATAAACAATTTCGCAAGTATAAAAATTGAAAAGCAATAGAGATCAAGACATAATCAAACGCAAACACAAGGGAATTTGTTTCAAGGTTCGAGCCACCGCTCTACGTCCTCGCCTTCACCACTATGAAGGATTTCACTATCCTCTAAGGGATCTTCCATAAAGGGATCTTACATATAGGAATTACAGCTTGGTCTACACAAGACCGGAGTACACAACTCCACCAACTCAACCCTCTACATAAGAGGTAGCACAAAGCCAATTGAGGTTACAAAGCACTTAGTGATCTAATCAAGATCACAAACACTCTCTCTTACAACTTCCTATAGAGTAAAACAGGAAGGGTTGCTTAAGAAGTTAAGTGAGAGAAGAAAATCAGTTAGAAAGAATAGAGGAGTTTTAAAGCCAACTGAAAATAGCTTTGAAAAGAAAGAACTTGGAGATTGAAAGCTGGAAAGTATTCTCTTTAGAAACAAACTTGAAAACTTGTGTATTTTTCTGGTCTAAAACCAAAACCCATGACCCATATTTATAGACAATGAATAATATCATTTATGAATCATATCAGGTCATTTGGGGGTGTGTTTAGACACTTGAAAACCAAAAATGCCCGTTGAAATTCACTAAAAACAATATAAATTAAAAAACTAGCCATTATAGCCATCTGGCAGCCTGTTGGTCGACAGGTCATCCATAATAGAGCCGTTGGCTCTTGCTGACCGGGTGGTCGACTGCTCAATATTTTAAAAAGAGAATTTTAAACTATCGGTCGACCGACCCGAACTGAGAGTTAGGGTCTCTGAGTCGGTCGACTGACCGCCGCAAGGGTTGACGGTCGACCGGTCGGTCGACCTATAAGGTGCACAATCGTGCACACCCCTGACCAAAGGCCCAGTCGACCGATCTGACCTGCAATGGGCACTGGTCGACCGGGCGGTCGACCGTTCTGGCCTGAAACAATTTTATGACTGAATTTTAAACTTCAAATAATTTTCAAAATGTTTTTTTTTTTGGTTTAATGGTAATGCAGCAATATATAGGTGATGAAATACATATTCTAAACTTGTTGTAAAATTTTGAAAAAATTATGAGACATGTATCAAAAACCAAACATGCAAAATACCGACACTACCAAACTTGTATTTTCGAAATCGTGTATTTTTGTGTGTGTGACTACTTGAGCATTACTATTATATTCTACACTTTAACAAACTAATATCTTATAGGGCTTTAGGTGACTACAAGATCTTCAACTGAGTTTCTCCATTAGCGACGCTTTGAGTACTTTGAGTTTTGATCCCATATTTGAGTCTTCTTGAATCTCCAACCCCTTCCTTTAGAGGAAGAAAGCTCCTTGAATTCTTAAAACCCTGAGATAAACTTAAACATTTGAACTTGATTAGTACAAATAACTACATATGCTTTATTATCAACAAAACCATAAAACCGAGTAATTGTAACCTTGGGCCAACATGTTACACCCTATGTGTATTAAAACCACACACTCTCTCTCTCTCTCTCTCACACACACACACACACTGTGAGGGGGGGGGGTTCGGGAATCTCCTCTGTTATAAATTACATTTAACACTTGGGATTATTAATTTGAGAATAACATCAACTTAGAAAATTTTGTAACATTAAACTAAATAAACTTTAGAAATAGGTATATCTGCTAGTTATTAACCTTCGAGTTTCATTAATGATTGATGGCAGACAGTTTAGACTTTCAAACACTCTAACTAATAGAGAGTACTCAACTGTAGATTTGTTTTCGAAACAATTAAAAGGGTCATGGGTTTGAATCTCTCTATCTATAAAGGTACATAATATTTGTCGTAATCCCTATACTGAGCAAGTGGACTAACTAGGATTATGTAGAAAGTTAAGCAATAATTATTGCGTTGGCCTCTCTAAAATTAATAAAGAAAAAGAGAAAAACGGTCCGGTCGGTTCATTTACGCGGTTTTTGATGGTTCACTATCCGGTTCAACTGGTTCGGCATCACCCACAGTGCTTAATTAAAAATAATAATAATAATAAACAAAAATCATATAGAGAGATCCAATCTGCCAAGAAATCTGTCATTGCCGCGGATCCAACGGCGGAGATCTAACCATATAGCAGACGCCCATTGGGCAGCAGGTCACATCAGCAGCGCCTCGCACCCTCAGAGGCCGCCACGTTTAGGCGCAGCCCCATTATTAAGTTCATTTTGGGAGTGCTCGCCAAGGCCTGACACCTGTCGTCTCCTCCAACAGGAGAGAGAGAGAGGGAAAAAAAAAAAAAAAAAAAAAACTCCAAGCGAGCAGCAGTTTGGACTCGGAGCAGGAGCAGCAAGAAGCAGCAGCAGCAGGAGCCAGCTGCACGACAAAACAACAACGAGGTCCCCCTCTTTCTTCGTTTTCTCTCTGTCTAAAAATTCTTTCCTTTTTTGGGTGTTTTGGTTTGTGACTCCCCTTTTAATTACAGTTAGTTTGTAGCATGTGAAATGTCTGTGGGATTTTTGGCCAGTTCCCCTCCCCCCCCACGATTCGTTTTTGTGGGGGGAGAGGAGGAGCTGAACAAATTCCCAATTCGCTCAAGCTTGAAGTTTTTGTTTTGATTAGATTTTGTTGTGATTCAGGAAAGAGAGTAGTAGAATCTGACGTTTTCATGGGCGATTGCTTGCTTGCTTTCTCGAGGCAAGTAGAATAATAAGGAATTGCTGGAAGAATTTTAAAAAAAAGAAGTGGAAAAAGAAGAAGGGAATTTTATTGGATTTTGCGATGAATTTCAAGAACATGGGATCGGATGGGGGAGGGAAGGAGGCCGCGCTGGCGCGGCAGCTGTCGATTTATTCGCTGACCTTCGACGAGTTCCAGAACACTCTCGTCGGCCCCGGGAAGGACTTCGGGTCGATGAACATGGACGAGTTGCTCCGCAACATCTGGTCGGCGGAGGAGAGCCAGGCCATGGCCCCCGCCCTCGGCTCCGCCGCCGAGGCCGGGGCCCTGGGTGGGCCCGGGAGCTCGTCCGGGATCCAGGGGCAAGGGTCCCTCACCCTGCCGCGGACCCTCAGCCAGAAGACCGTCGACGAGGTCTGGAGGGACCTGCTGAGGGGGTCCGGCGGCGGAAGCGGGCAGGCCGCAGGTGGCGGTGCTGGCGGGTCAGAATTACCGAAGCAGCACCGGCAGCCGACGCTCGGCGAGATGACCCTGGAGGAGTTCTTGGCGAGGGCCAGCGTCGTGAGAGAAGATATGAATCAGCAACCACCACCGGCGCCGGCGTCGGTCCAGAGAACGATGGTTGGAAACAATTCCGTTAGCAACAACCACGGAACCACCAACGGTAGCTATATCAATAGTGGAAATAGTATCTCTTTGGGGAATTGGCCACCTCAAACAATACTAACCCCGGACTTGCTCTTGGGTTCTCTCAAACCACCCGCAGGAACACTGGAGGGGTGGTTCATAGCCAGATTCCCAGCAATTCGGCCGCTAGTTTGGCGATGAGTGCTGCCAGGACGAGGCCTTACCCTTCTCCATTGCAGGTGGGGGGTAATGTGGATATTGGGAACCAGCAAGGGATGAGAGGGGGAGGAATTGTGGGGATTGGAGATCCGGGATGAACAACGGGTTGATGTCAAGTATGGTCGGTTTGGGTGGAGGGGGTGGTGTCACAGTTGCGACCGTGAGGTCACCGGACGCGCTTGGGAAGGGGAATGGAGATCTCTCATCGTTGTCTTCGGTGCCATATCATGTGTTCGGATCGGGCATGAGGGTAAGGAAGTGCAATGGGGCAGTGGAGAAGGTGGTGGAGAGGAGGCAGAGGAGGATGATCAAGAACCGGGAGTCTGCTGCAAGGTCACGGGCGCGGAAGCAGGTGAATCCCCTTTTACCTTAGTTCATCTCATTTAAAGTAGGGTAAATTGCCCCTATAAGGGATTTGGCACTTTACCCTCTTGAATTATGACCCCCTAAGTGTATCTTATGTTTTTCGTTGAGAGAGGTCACATGATGGCCATGTAAAACTCACTCTCAACTTTGTAAACACTTGCTGATCCTAATTGCATCTCTCAACTATTCATAAAATTCAATTTAATCACTTCAATTTACTTTTTTTAAGAAATCTACCACCATCTCCTCCTCCTCAAAGCCACCACCACTTTCTCTTTTTCTTTCTCCTCCTCAAACCCACTATCACCATCATCTCCTCCTCCTCCTCAACCCATCACTACCATCATCTCCTCCTCCTACTCAAACCCACCAATACATCAACTTCTTACACCACCACCATATACCTCCACCATGTCATCCGCCATCACCATCTAACCAAAATTCTTTTCCAAATCAAGCTTAAACCCTAATCTAAACACCTTTCCCCTTTTCCTCTTCCTTTTCTCCCACACCATCATCACCACACCATCACCATTACTCGGTCATCTTCTCTTTCTCCTCTCACCGTCCTCTCACCATCACTTTAGGTTTTTTTTTTTTTTTTTTGAAGAGAAGATAATTAAGGGAAAATTTGAGACTAATAACATTTTATTAAAGAAAATCAATAATTGAATTAATTAAGGAGATTAAATGGGTCAAGGATAGAAAACATAACAGAAGTTACATTGAGGGGGATAAAGTGATGATTTTCAGAGTTCTCGGGGGGTAAAATGTCAAACCCTTGATAGTATAGTTTTTTTTGCAATGCACCCTTCAGAGTATGATATATGCTTTAACAAGTTCCTGCCTGAAGTTGATTTGTTATTTATGTTCAGTAGCATGTTTATCTTCTGTTCTCATTTCTCTCCTTGATATCTGGTTGGCTTTAATAAGAAACTGTATATCTTTTCTATGCTTTTATACTGGTCTACTCCTACATAATGGATTAGGGATTTATAGATATTAGCACCAAAGGATATGTTCCTCTATTGCCAGATTACTCTGTTAAAGCCTACGTGTTCTGCCAGCTGTTTTTAATGATATGAAATCTTTTTAGGAGTTTCTCTCTAAGAAGTAGATTATTTTGACTAGCTTTAGGAGTTTACTGACGTTTCTGTTAACAATCTTAATTTCTATGTTGACTGAACAACTAAATTGCACTCACATTATAAGTTTAAAATCTCCTTTACTCTGTAGAAGTTCACTGACTGGAATGGCTGACATGTAGCTGTAAAATTTAGCATAAGTGACAGCTAAGATGATCTAACACTTGGCTATTCATGATGTGACAATGATAATTGTTAGATATCTGCAGCTTACGCTACTTTAATCTTTTAGTCTAAATGTGAGTTGGACACATTAGATCTTGATCATAGGCTAACTAGGGTCTATTTGAACTCTGAAACAAAAAAATGTTATTTTTGCTATTAATTTTCTAGTTCTAATACCAGAATCGTGCTTTGGTGTTTTAAATTATCTGAGTAGGCTTATACCATGGAGCTTGAAGCTGAATTAGCTAAACTCAAAGAACAAAACCAGGAATTGCAGAAGAAACAGGTATGTCCTTTTTAATCAGTGTGACCCCTTTTGTTGATTAAGTGATGCATATTTGCTCATGCAAAAAATAATTTTCGAAGCATCTGATGTGGGTAATAAAAATGAAGCTAAAGCTTTCTTGTTTTTTACTAGACAAATCAAAATCTTGGCAACGAGGTAAAGCTTTTCTGGATTAGTCAAAATCTTAGCTGCGAGGTAAAGCTTTTTTGGATTAACTAGCAATTTCTGTCTCTATCTAATATAGATAGAAAAATATATATTCAAACCCCCTTCTCGTGCCTGGACGTTAGTAATCCATCAAGCTATCAACTTAGTTCTAAACAAATTGTCTTAGTGTGGTTTGTTTGCATCCTCCATGATGAGCGTGACCACGCTATTTTGCGTAGAGAGTTATCTCTAACTCAGTTAGTGTCAGAATATAAACAATATTTTTCTCAGTCCACATCATAACTTGGAGTTTTGGTGCGCTATAAATAATTTTAAGAAGGTATTACCATATTCGAGCAGCCCAGGTCAAAACTCATCAGGTGCACATTTAAAAAATGGATCAAAAAGATATCAGTGTGCAAAAGCCCATGTCTTAGCCAATAGAAAAGGGCGCTCCACCTGCGAGACATGTTAGAATATAAAAATATTTTTTAACCCTAATTATCCGGAGTTTCAAAGTTTTGGTGCAGTGATAGGACTCCAAGAGTTGGGATACAATTTGGAATTGTCAACTATTTCTAAAGCCCCATATAAAGTTTGTTTGGCCTTGCCCCTTTTGAGGAGTGCTCTTGAACCTACTAAGAAGAACTGAGGCTCATAAGCTAGGCTGCATAAGGTGAGCTACCCGCATGGCATAGTCCTATGGAAAATGCATCTTTTACCTTATTTTGTAAAGAATACAACTTACAAATGGAGGATTGGTAGGGATGTATGTGGAAAGCGGTTCTAAGGCTATAAGTGTTAGGCTTTCTATCAAACAAAGAAAACTAGGGAGACGAGATAAGCAAAAAAGATAGAAGAGAAATAAGGGAATATTAGGGTTTAGGCTTCACATATTAATGAAGAACAATGTTGGCAGGATTAGAGTTTATGTTGTGAGGCTTTGGAAGGCTGAAATTTGAAAATTAAGGTAGCAACAGTAGTTGAGAAAGGGAAAGGGCTGTGGATATGATTTGTTTCACTCCTAGATAGCTCACAATGTCACAAATATATCACACATGTCTATTGCAAAGAAGTAAAATTTAAAAAAGTTATGCAAAGAATCTGTTAAATATGATGCAAAATGAACCTTTTCCTATCATTGATTAGAGAATTTTTATGAAAATACGAATTCGAAGTTTGACGAAGGGGAAGGGCCCTTGACTCACGAGAGATAGGGAACTTATTCAATCATATAGTTTGAGCTCCCAGAATATAGTGCTCTAATGGCAATTTATTTGATTGTATAAAAAGCCCATAGAATTGGGATTTCCCTATTGGGCCAGGCTATTTCAGGGAAGTGGATCATTTATCATAAAGAGGATGTTTCTACCCCTGCACTTCACAGTATCTAACCTCCGTTTCATTCATTGAATCACCATTAGTCTCGTAAGGCTTGAAGCCTCTTAATAAACATTATTGCTGTGAATCAAAGGACATTACTCGAATGCAACTGCAGGGACATGTAAAGAAATAGTCAAAAGGGCCATATTTTTTTTAGAGAATTGGGAGTTCCTATCATAATTGATTGAAGGAAAATTGTGCACAGAAATGTCTATTTTTGAAATCAGAGTGTTAGTGCTTGTGGTTTTTTGGCTTCCTCGATACTACCGCGATAGCATAATGGTTATGCGGGTTGAATCCACAGGGAGGGAGGTGACAGAAGCTTTACCAGTGTATCACGAATGTATTAACGAGTTCTTCTTTGGTTCGAAAGAATCAAAAGAAAAAGAAAAGAAAAGAAAACAAGTAGAAGAGAGAAGAAGATGAAAACAAAGATAAAAACATAGTGTTGTGATTTGGAAAATAGTTTTGAAAACTAAAAACAAAAGAGAAGAAAACCCATGGATACTTTTACTACTAATTGTTCTCACTAATAATACTAACCTCCTTAGGTGATAATTGCCTCAAGAAATTATTGGCAACTCATAGGCTTGTTCTTTAAGAAGCTTTTCAAAGCATGATCCATATGAAGTGGTTAGTATCCCAACTTAGCATACAAGGTGCAATCTACAAATAAATCATCAAAACCACAAGAGAACAAGCATAAAATATAGTAGGGTGTGCAAGTTAGCTTGTTGGCAAGTTAGGAGTTAGTGATCCTTCATCATGAGCCATCAATGGCTCTTGCTCTTGGCTCTTACAAGAGCAAGGCCTATTTGAGGCTATTAGATTCATATAGGTCAATATTAATCAAGTATTAGTGTGTTAGTGAGTTAGTAGTAAGATCACCATGGAGAGAAAAATGAACTAACAATAGGTCTAAAAATAATGAAGAGAAAGGAGGAAGATTGCATTAGATTGTCACTCTGTTACAACAAACTCTCACTTTTCTTATGAATCCAGCTTTATCCTAACCCTAGATCTACAAAGAAAAAGAAAATTACAAAAGAAGAAGAAAATCCTATACTAATCTACAACTAAAAGGAGAAACTCTAGCTATTGCTTTCCTTTGCTAGATTTCTGGCCTCTAGAGTGGTATTTATAGACATTGGAGGATTAGGGTTTCACTGGGCGAGTATATGTGTCGATGATTAGGGCCATTGGCCCTAATCTGGCCGCGCAAACGCGACCATTGCCGTGTTTGCACGGTTTGATTAGGGCCAATAACCCTGATCTTTGTGCCACCTTCTCGCCCAATTGCGAGAAGGTTCTGTATATAATCTGTTTTTTGTATTTAGATTCATATTTTCTTCAGATACAACCTTTAATTCGGGATCCAGTGGATCTTTTAGAAGCTCTTTGTCTTGACCTCCAAGAAATTTTGATTAATTACCTGAAAATAAGTTTAATTAAGCTCTTAATGTCATTTTGCCTCTGTACATTGTAATTTGCACACAAGAGACCGAAAACGGGTTAATAACAATGTTTTATTCGTAAATTAGGCAGAAAAATGTAATAGTAAAATGCAGACTTTATGACTAATCACCCTCTCACACTTTTTTTTGCTCGTCCTCGAGCAAAACAAGAAAACTAAAAACTAAATTATGAGTGTAATTACACTATTTCGCTGTGATGCGACTGCACATGTGCAACAAGTCTTTAAATTTTCAGGTTTCCTTTAGAAGAGTTAGTCTCCTGAGCGTTTTCAATGGGTTACACACACAAAATTCATGCAGAAAGCAATCAAATGTTAGTATTTTGAAGACACATTTGAAAGAGAAAATTTTCAAAATATTTTTGCAAGAATTTAAGTGATCAAAGGTCATAAGTTAACTTAAAATTATTCATCCTTAAACTTAATCTATATGTAAGATCTTGTCATAAATTCAAGATAAGAATTCAAAATTGAATCAATCATTTGATCTTTCATGAAACCTAGATAATATGCACTTTTGTGTTAGTGTTGATTTTTGGGATTTCAACTCTAACCATCAAGTCATTTATTTATTTATATATTTTTTCTCTTAGTTTTCTTAGGTTTCTAATTTATCTGGGTAGTTAGCCTTTAGCTGGTCTCCCAAACTAGATAGTTTTAGGGCACCAGATGAGAAAACATCCCTCGAGCTTAAGGACTCGAGTAAACAAGGCACAAAACTAAAGATTTTTTTTGTCTTGACCACTGTTAGGCGTGAATAATTATGTTTCCTGAGGCATAATTATCCAATTTTAATAAGTGATTTTTGATTCATATATATACTTTATTTATTTATTTATGGCATTTTAAGTCTTTGTTTTCAATCCCAAAAATGTGTTAAGTGTTTAAGTGCATTTTTTAAAGGTAAAAATTCAAGATCAAATTATCTTTCCAATCCATCTTTCTTAACCTAAAATTTAAACAAAATTTATTATTTTGACTCGGTTTAAGAAGTCATAATTGTGGCTTTCTTAATTCCTAAGATCAACTTAATTTTCTTAAAAATAGATCAAAATTTTTTCTCGTTTCAAAAAAAATTTTAAGGAAAAATCTTATATAAAAAAGAAAATCCTAAAAGGAAAGAAAAATCTAAGCTAGTTAAACTCTCCTATACACTTATTTCATGCATTGTCCTCAATGCTTCGTGAATGTATGTATGCATGAGAATAGAGGGAAGGAAAATTCACCTTAGGGTGGTGGTTTTGGTGAAGGTCTGATTGGAGTGAGCGTTGCTGCGCAATTCAGTAGATTTGGAGTTTGCAAGAACTCACCATTGACCTCTATCCCATTATAACCCAAAATAGAATATAGAAGTTTAAGATTTTATTTAGAAAATTATCCTCTTCTAACTTTCAATTTTAAAAAATAATCTGAGTCATTTTGTTCTACACATTTATCTAATAATTTAGTGTGATTATGAAAGGATTGATTTGGGCTCAAAAGGTACAAGAATCAATACTGACTCAGGGATCTGATGAAAATCAAGTAGAGGCTCTGGAGTCAAAATTGGCTCAAAAATTGGATCCAAACCAAAAAATCGAAGTTCACCACGTCTCATCAACGAAATGTGATGTTGATAGATTGGTGATTCAATTTCAGGATTTACTAGTATATGATTCAATATTGACTCGGGAATATGATTCAAATCGGGTAAAGATACTAAAGTAAACATTGATTCAGAAAGTGCAATTGAATTATCAAATTGAGATTCAGGTTCACATCATGTTCAAGCTCAATTTCAGGGAAGTGATAATGTGCCAAATTGTCAATGCGATTCTCAAAACTTTGATTTTGGTCAAGTTCAAACGGGTATGATGAAATTGAATCATGATTTCCAAAACAATATGATTTTTGGGTCAAATTGATAGGATTATAGATATCAGGATTGGTCAAAAATTGATAAGGGACTTTCCTTATTTCTATAAGTATTGACCAATTGACTTATTTCTACGTTTAACCTATAGATGGACTGAGTAATAAAATTTTGGATTTGAATCATGTCTTTTATACTTTCCTAAGTCACTGGGTTCTTCTTGAAAAGGTGAGCGTGAAAGTTGTTTTGAAAATTTTGTTGATATTGTGAGTCTATCAGATTTTGAATTTGTATCAGATTTTGAATTTGTTGTTTGGACTCGAGCAAGATTTCAACACTCTTTTCTAAGTCGACTGGTTTTTCAATTTTTTGATGTGGGACTTGAAAGGGTGAATATGAATCTTAAAAATTCTGTGTAAATTGGGAGTCCATCATGTTTTGAAATTATCGCTCGGACTCCTGGAACGCTTTTAGACTCTTTTCTAACTCGGATTTTTCTTCAATCAGTTGTACTGAAAATGTAGTATATGAAGCAAAATTTGGGAATGATTGTGGACAAGATGGTTGAAAATTTGACTTGGGGGAGATGAATTTCCATTAACTCCATAAAGAGTTGAGATTATTTAGACAATTTTGGTCATAAGAGTGGGAATATGGGTTATATCGAGTTGGATAAATCCAATCTGGTCTTTTTGGTTGGGTCATGTTGTACAAAGTCGGGTTGGAGTTATCCGAGTCAAATGAGGTCGGGGTGAGAAATGGATTCATATTGAAGTTGAAAAAATTTCGTTATAATCCATTTCACAACAAAACACCAAAAACAAAACAAACAAACAGTAATAAACAAAAAGAAAAAAAATCAAACAAGCCTATGTTGGGCTTAACTTGGACCTAGACGACTCCTAACTGGGCGAGTGTCCAGGAGAGATATTGCAGTAATCTGACCACAAGCTAATCAGCCAGGTTGGGCCAAAATTCAGTGAGAGATATCTGTGCGTAAGCAACAGGCTTTAATTACGCCAAACCACTGAATCTTCGAGGCTTAACCTTTTATCCCCATTCCTTAGACACCGATTTGGGAAGAGTTCGATGTTAACAACTTCCTCTCGAGGTCAATCTCTTAATGAGTCCGAGATGCCCTTAGGGGGTCAACGTCTAACAAGTTTTATTTAGGCTTGAGTTGTGTGAGTGAGAAAGTGATTTTTAGGCTAAAGGAGGATAATGACTTTCCCACATTATGTTGGGTTTTGTCCTTAAGTTCAATTCGTGCAAGTGTGCAAAATAGGCAAGAATAAACACTCAAAGAGAGTAAATCACCCGCGTGTTTGACCTAAACTATATGCATTGTAATATATATATCTCCGTCCAGCACTCAACAATAACAAATACAGTAATATGGAATTAAAATTGACATGTGCCTAAAATGCAAATGTCTAAACCGTTTTTTTAACAATTTCAATTACTGATTTTTGTTATTTTTATTGAAGTGTGTAGGCAAACAATACATGAAAATTATAGCACATACAAGCTTTATGTCCAAGCATTAAATACACTGCAAAACAAGGGACTCCAAGTCCTTGTTCTCGCCGTGCAAATGCCGCGTTTGCGTGACAATAGTTGGGAAGCAAATCCCCTGCTTTTAAGCACCGGAGGCTACAAGCCTATTCTGTCTTCTGCAGTAATTATTTCATGTAAAAATTGACCTGCACACAGAAAGAGAGAAGAAATGTTATTAAAAATCGTGAACTAAACCGTTCTCAATCCCCGGCAACAACGCCAAAATTTTGAATGAAGGGAAACTGAGCACATCAATATTGTATTTTGAAATCAGTGAAAGTGTTAGTGGTGCTTTGGTTCCTCGATACTACCGCGATAACATGGTGGTTATGCAGGTCGAATCCACATAGACGGGAGGCGATAAAAGCTTTACCAGTGTATCACGAATGTGTTAACGAGTTCTTTGGTTTTGAATCAAAAGAAAAAGAAAAGAAAACAAGTAGAAGAGAGGAAGATGGAAATAGAGATAAAAACATAATATTGTGATCTGGAAAATAGTTTTGAGAACTAAAAACAAAAGAGAAGAAAACCCATTGATACTCTTACTACTAATTGTCCTCACTAACAATAGTAACCTCCTTGAGTGATAATTGCCTCAAGAAATCATTGGCAACTCATTGGCTTGTTCTTCAAGAAGCTTTTCAAAGCATCACCCATAGAAAGTGGTAAGTATCCCAACTTAGCAAACAAGATACAATTTACAAATAAATCATCAAATCACAAGAGAGCAAGCATGAAATATAGTAGGGTTTGCAAGTTTGTTTGTTTACAAGTTAGGAGTTAGTGACCATTCATCATGAACCATCAATGACTCTTGTAAGAGTTAAGGCCTATTTGAGGCTATTAGATTCATGTAGGTCAATATCAATCAAGTATTCGTGTGTTAGTGAGTTAGTAGTAAGATCACCATGGAGAGAAAAATGAACTAACAATAGGTCTAGAAATAATGAAGAGAAAGGAGTAAGATTGCATTAGATTGTCACCCTATTACAATACTCACTTTTTCTTATGAATCCAGCTCTAATCCTAGATCTACAAAAAAAAGAAAATTACGAAAGAAAATCCTACACTAATCTACATCTAGAAGGAGAAAATCCGAGCTACTGCCCTCCTGTCCGGAATTCTGGCCTCTGGAGTGATATTTATAGACATTGGAGGATTAGGGTTTCACTGGGTGAGTATACGTGTATTGATCTTTTGGCCACTTTCTCGCCCAGCTGCGAGAAGCTTCCGTTTATGATTTTTTTTATTTGGATCTGTTTTTTTTTGGATCTGTATTTCTCTAGGTACATCCTTTAATTCGGGATCTAATATATCTTCTTGAAGCTCTTTGCTTGACCTCCAAGAAATCTTGATTAATTATCTGAAAATGGGTTTAATTAAGCTCTTATTCTCATTCTCCCTTATACATTGTAATTTGTACACAAGAGACCAAAAACGGTTTAATAGCAGTGTTTTATTCGTAAATCGGATAGGGAAATGTGATTATAAAATGCAGAATTGATGACTAATCAATAATGTATAACTACTTAACTAAGGGATTTACTGTAAATGCTAGTTTGACTCATTATTGCCGTGACAACTATCCTTTCATTCGTAAGCTATTTTCTCAATCGTTGACATTTCTGCAACACTTGTAAAAGGAACAAATAGTCAATTTTGAAAGAGATTTATCTTTCTAAATAAGACTAAGTATCAAGGTCTGAAATCTTGGTATAGGTATCATTCTAGGTTTTTTGGTCTCAGAATCAGGCAATAGAGGCTGGTTTTGTCTCTATTATAATCACAATATCATTACCGTCTCAATCATATATCTAATATCAGTATCAGTCATATATATCAAATGAAATTTCAAATATTGCTATATAAGATATTTGCCTTTTATAAGATAAGTCTTGCAAAGATTAACATAAAGTTCTAATATAAAATAATTTTTCAAATAAATATTTGCTAATATCTTTGACCAGTCAGAAGATTATATGAGCCAAATGCATTGCATACACATTGAGAAACCTCTCATCCATATATCTTGCACGCTAGTTGAACCCAGAAGCATAGTGGTTTGCAAAAGGCAATCTCGTTCATGAACCAAGAAAAATTGATTAGTTAAAGAGCTCAGATCCAAGTCATGGGAACCATGCGTTCATTGGTTCCATGAGCTCACAAATTTTCCTTCACATTTGCAGTTGGGTCAATGATGAGAACATCACGCCAGTTGTCAGTTTCCTTTTCATGCATTAGTTTATTTTGAGATGTATTTTATTTATCTTTTTTTTAGTACCACATCGGTTATATCCAAGAAGTTCACTTTATAAGAGCATATATAAAGAGGATCAACTCAATGAATAAGTAGACAATGAATAATTAAAATTTTTCCAGATAAAATTTCAGAACTCTTGGGTTTTTGAGATTGGGTGTGAAGCCCGTGGTGTAAGGGGTGTGAAGCCCGCGTAAGGGGTGCGAAGCCTAAAGTTATCTGGTTCTTTCTCCAACCCTAATCTTTTTTTATTTTATTTCTTGCAAAACTCTAGTTTTTTCCTTTTTATTTGTATTCGAAGGTGATTGCGATCCTGTATTACATCAATTTGGTATCAGAGCTTTGGTCCTAATCCCCTTCGAATTTCTTCTCATCCACAAATTCTAAATCTGGATCTGGATCTCTAGATCAGATCTACTTTGCAAAAAAAATTGATTATTGTTAGATCTAGATCTAAATCTAGATTTAGATCTATTTAGATCTACTTTGCAAAAAAAAGAAGAAGAAAATAGAAAAACAGAAAAACAGAAAAAACTGAAAAAACAGAAACAAAAAAAACTAAAAACAGAGGGGAAAAAACAGAAAACAGAGTGGAAAAAAAGAAGAAACAGGAAAAAAATCCGATTACTGTTCACAGTGAACAATAATCCCCGATTATTGTTCCTGTGAACAGTAACCATTTTGCCTCCCCCTAAACTCCAAAACTCGTCCATTTTAAGCTCGTTTCAAGCTCGATTCGAGCCGTTTTTAAAGCATCGGATTTGTAGAGAGCAACACTATACATCTGCATCCTTCATATCCTGGTTCAAGTTTCGGTCTTCTGCTCGATTCAACTCAGCAGATCAGCGCACCACAGTCCAGAGCTTGTTTCTCTCCCGATTAGCGCCCGATTTGCGCCATTCTCGAGGTAGCCATCTTTCACTTATCACCGCCAGGAGTCTTGAGGGCGATTTCAGCTCTTCAGTGTGAATATTTCTCCGAGGAATCTTAGAGGATTTTTGAGTTTGGGCGTGAACGACTCACTCCTCAGGTAATATCATAACTTGACTTAAATCGTTAACTGTTAGATTACTTGCAACTACTATATGGATTGCTATAATTTGTTGGTTGAAATGCTATTTACTTCGATCTAGTGGTTGCATCAGCATTTATCACTTTTCATCATTTTAGGAATGCATTTTTCTTTGCATTTGGAACTTAAACTTTAGGGTATTTTTTGTTTAATGCATACATTTAGTTTACTTTACTCTAGGGTTCTCCACTGCATCTGCTTGTTTGCTTGAGCCATCATGACTAGTCATTGTAGGGACCCCCACTTAGACTAGCTACACAATCTCCATCAAGGTCATATGTCCGTTCATGATTACATTGCCATATTTAAGGACTTAACCCATCGTAGTGAAGTGAGAGAGCACCCTTCTAAGACTCTAACTAGGTTTTTTGGGGTTTACGACCTAAAAAAAAACGTGCTATGATTATTGGCCCTTATGACTTAGACACTGTTGAAGAAGCCTTTGATGTTGCATTAAGGTTGGATTTGGCTTTAAAAACCCTAGTCATTGCTAAGGCCAGGTGTTCTAAATGTAAGGGATATGGACATTATGATTATTAGTGTCCTTCGAAGAGTCAATATGCTAGAATTGTATCTAGTGATGAAGTTGACGTCTCGAAGGTTATTGAGGAAGTCTACGTTCCTTCCAATATTGTTAGTATAATTGAAGACACAGTAGTTGATGCCGACACACTGGTTATTGATGAAATTCACATGTCTGATAGCGCTAGTATTGACGTGAAAGTGATAGTTGAGCCATTACATTGCATTTTCCTGTTGCATATATTGATGATATCACTAGGCCGATAGCAATTTGCAATGATACTCACAAATTTACTGCGTACCCGTATAGTACTTTGCAGGAATTTGCGGTTGATAATAAGGTGATGGTTACGAGTCGCTGTGAGGAAGTTGCACACTTGGCGTAAAGACTTCGATAAGGCTCTGGAGATGATTGCTTACATTGCTTGCGAGTTGGATAGCCCATAGGATCTTGGTATTAGTTCTGTCTTCAATAGGGATGATGCGCTTTGGTCTACTCTCTATGTCTTGATCGGGCTGCCATCTTTCACAGCCGACCCGTCACGGAGACCAGCTCCACTTCCGCCACCATGGTATCAGCACGGCGTACCAGTGATGCTGTCACGACCACCACCTTGGCCCGATTGATATACTTCGTGAGGAAAGTGCTCACTCGGTAGGTCGGGTTTCTCTACCCCGGGGAATTAATGAGGACATCACGCCAGTTGTCAGTTACCTTTTCATGCCTTAGTTTATTTTGAGATGTGTTTTGTTTATTTTTCTTTTAGTATCACATTGGTTATATTCGAGAAGTTCGCTTTGTAAGAGCCTATATAAAGAGGCTCAACTCAATGAATAAGCAGACAATGAATAATTAAAACTTTTCCAGTTAAAATTTCAAAGCTCTTGGGTTTTTGAGATTGGGTGTGAAGCCCGCGTAAGGGGTGCGAAGTCCAAAGTTATCTGGTTCTTTCTCCAACCCTATTCTTTTTTTTTATTTTATTTCTTGTAAAACTCTAGTTTTTTCCTTTTTATTTGTATTCGAAGGTGATTGCGATCCTGTATTAAATCAGTCAATTAACCCAACTATGTTAAAGTCTGGCATAAAATTAAGGTAGCACAAACGCCTCTGATGTAGAGCCTTGTTGTGTCTGATTCAACACGTATTGAACATGATACTTCTGTATTCTATGTATATTTTAGAATTTTTGGTGTCTATATGATAGTGTCATATCATCCATGTTGGCGTGTCTGTGTCGAGGTAACATAAAAGTTCAAACATGTCTTCTTTTTGTTCTAATGGGCTTGATTGAACTTGTGTGGTATCAAGGCTCCTTCGTTATTCACAATTAACAATAGGCCACAAGTCAGGCCTTTTCTTTCTGGAAGATATTCTTGCTGGACTCAAGTGAATTTCTCAATTTGATATTTAACTGAAGTAGGCTACTCCAGGGCAGGTTTGCTTTAAGCTCTGATCTGCAACAAGATATTTTCACCCTTTTTAAGACGATGGCCAATTTGGAGCTATAATGTTGAAAATGTGGTTGGTCGTTAGCTTCTTTTTCTTTCATAATATAATTTTGGCATATAATATATATCTATATACCAAAATGACTTTAGACCTTGGGCCAGGCTGGTACTTCACTTTCTTTTCTCTCTCTTTCTTTTTGACATTTCAGTCAAGTGACTGGTCACTCGAGGAAAAATCCTACACGGACTAAGCTGTCATACCCAGATGATATAATTTTTCGAGTTCATCAACATTTTGTATGAAACGTCTTGCATTACAACCATGTCTAGTGATGGTCTAAATCCAATTTATCGCACCATTGTCTGATTGACTACTTTGATAACATCTGGAGTACATCCACATATTTGCATGCACATCAGTAATACACAGCAATATCTCCATGTCAAATTTTTTGGAGGTTTTCGGACATTTCTAGAGGCACAGATCCTCATTGAGATACTCGACAGCTGTGTCACATTTCATGTACTAATCTGAAGTCTCATGAACTCGATCATCCTTCCAAAACACTAGAACTGCAGTGGATGCTTAGCCTAGCGGTTATGAGGTCAAGATGATCTTAGTGACAGTTACTATATTGTTGCGACATAATAATTGTGGGAATTTTGTGGAAATGAGAGGAAAATAAGTCTCGAGTAGTTTATTGTGGATGGCTTGTCCAGCTGGAAGACTTGTTCATAGGTTCTCTCTCTTTTTGGTTTCAAATGCAGAAAACACAGGTGTCACCGTAACGGCAGTCTGCGGGTTCAGATTTGGGATTTTTTTTGTACATTATTTTTTTCTCTAAATGGATAAAACTCTACCATCAAAATCTCAAAAATTGGAGCATTAATTGCATATTTCAAGTAATTAACCCTGCACGTTTTAAACATGTTTGAAAAACATAATTGAAGAATATGCTGCTGTATGAAATTTAATTACGCTCAACCGTCTATGAATCAACATGTCCTGTTTTGCCTATCCTGTATCCTGTGAAAAAATATGCTCATTTCTAAGTAAATTTCTCATTCATCAAAATGTCTTTGTAGTGTTCTAATATCTCCCTGGTGTACTCTAATATCTGCAGGCGGAGATCATGGAAATGCAGAAAAATCAGGTAATGGTTATATTTACTTCAACCAATCATTTCGATGTTTCCTTTTCAAGATGTGTCTGGTTCCGACTTCCTGTTTGAGAATGTTCCCATGGTTTCTGTTTATACAAATGTGATATATATGGTATTATAGTTTGAAATTATTGTTCCTTTGCATTCTCCTTTGTACCTTCTTCTTTGCAGTTATGAGAGATAAAACTCCGCTACAAGCGTCTGGACGCTTCCGATTGAACCTGTCAGAGTACACAAAAAGAAGACGCCTTTCAGATTAGAAGTATTGGTGTGGTTCCGACCTAAGACCCTCGGGCGTGAGAATCAATAGGTGGAAATGAGGGATAATCGGACAGAGAGAAACTGATGGCGTGTTATGGTGGTGGACTGGCAGAGAGAAATTGCTACTGTGATGTGCGTGCCTTGAGAATTAGGGAAGCGACCTCCTTTGAGGAGGCATATTTGTACCTGACAGAGGGGATGGAGCGGATACAGATAGATGCGGATTTTAGCTAATTGGCTTGAATTTGCTGATCTCCATAACCATTTGAGTTGAACCTTGATAGTTGGGATTGACACGCTGGAGGACTATCCATCGTTATTTTCAACTGTTGATGAGTTGTAGGACCGTTACAGAGTTCTGACTAAGGAGATAAGGGCGCTTAACCGCCTTTGTGATCTGCGAGATTCAGTTTGATTTGTCGCTGGATGGAAGAACTTGCTCCACGTGGCGGGACTCTTGAATTGGAGTCGGAGTGCATTCGGGAGGTGGTGTGGCTTTGGAGTCGCAGAGGTGGGAAGTCTTTGGAGGGGAGTGATGGAGACTTCAGATCGGAGGGTTGGTTTATGTTCTTGCTTCAGGACATGAGTCGTGAATATAGCGGGAGTCAAATTTTGATTATTATAGATGCCTCCTCCGCTTATGCACTTGTCGGAGTCTGAAGAGAAGTGTGGGAGCAAAATCTGTTAGGAGGCTTCTTTTGTCTCTATCTTCGGTACTTGCAGTCCGGAGATCGTCCGACATATCTCTTTGCATGACTACTGATCCTCAAAATTTAATGGGAGGTAACGCTTTTGACTTCCAGCTGTCGTCTAGTCACATTAGGGATCGATTAGAATCCTCGCGCCTTGATGACTGACGATTTATTTTCCAACGTCATAGTGGCTTAGTGATGGTGGTTGGTTTTTTGTCTCTTCGACTAACCTATCTTCTCGGGTCGTGGGTTGACTTTTCAGGAGCCCGCACATATCCAAGGCTCGGATTAATGGCGACAAACTCTTTCATTCGCCTATAAATCGAGCAACATCTGGGAAAAAGATCATCCTCATTCTCGTCTTCAAATTTCATTAAGAACTCTGACCTCGCTGCGACTTTCCTTGGACGGTCCGCCATGATTATTCACTTTTTGCCAGATGGAGGAAAAAAAAGGAAAGGGGACAAGCAGAGTATGATGAGCAGGTTCTCACTTTCTGGAAGTCTAGAGGAGCGTCACATTAGTTGTCTTGAAGGGGCTGTCACGGCACATCTGTTGTCGTGACAGGGTGTCGCCATTAGGGGTGACAGGTAGGATTCTTGCTTTAACTGGATTAGGTGATATGGTTTCCAGTGTGCTCGATCTCAGGCGAGCAAGCTTTGATCTTAAGGCTCAGAGCCTCTTTTCTGATGGTGCCTACGAGGGAGGAGAGCTCATCGGTTGGATGCGCCGATGAATCACACTTCTCACAGTCCAGAGCTTTCTTTATGAATACCTTGGGGGGATGTGATACCATCACCTTCTTGCGTGTCTTGCAGGTTTCGGTTTGATCGGGTGCTGTTACCTCGCTTTCGGAGGGCTTTCTGGGAGTCCATCTCAGCCTTCTCCTAAAAGATAGGATGGTGGCATCGGTTCGACCACCCTGGAGTCTTTGGGAGCGGAAAGGAGAAAGTGTTCAAGGTTAAAACATTCTCTCTGACTCTGGCCTTGCCTTCCATAACCGTTGGTCTTTTTTCACTGATGTCGGGACCTTCGAAGGGGTATGACTTCCGGTAGATGTTCCCCTGTAAACGTGTCCTTAGAGTTCGAAGATGAGGTAAGACTAGTGGGATGGAGGGATCGGAGCGTATGAATTAGGATCTACTGCATTTCTTTTCAAAGATGTAAACACATGTAATGAAATTTTTTGTATTACGTTTGTCACATGTAACTAAATGAATTTAATGGAATATATTTTTTTGTAATGGAAATAGCTATGTTTGGATCTTGCCTGGTTTTTTTTTATCGTAAGCTTTCGGGACTAATATGATAATGCTTCTTCGGAGTGCTGATCTCTATCTCTGGCATGGTACATTTGGAACGGAGTGTAGGTGAGTATGCATTGTTGTTTTTGAGTGGCAGTAATCCCATCAGCAGTACCTGAAAACTTTTGGACTCTGAGTGGGGGAATCCCAGTAGCAGAATTGCATTGGCAGAGGGAAACTGCCAGTGGCACTGGCAGAGAGAAACTGTTAGTGATTCATCTGCCTGTGGGTCAGACGAGGAGAGAGCCTATAGGCTGATACTTGTGTTGCCGTCTCCGGGGGAATTCCATCAGGGAGCGTGCAAGCATTAAGGGCTCTGAGAGGGGAATCTCTGCAGCATAGTAGGGACTCCGAGCAGTGGGAATCTCACAGCGGATGGTTTTGATTGCCCGTAGGCTAATCGAGAGGGGGGCCCATAGGCAGGTGTTTGCGTTACCGTGTCCGAGTGGGGGTGGAACCCGTTAGAAGAGCGTGCAAGCATTGAACTCTGAGTGGGGGTGAAACTCATCAACAGAGTTGAATTCGTAGTCGCCTCTGATTGGGGTAAAGACCCATCAGCGTGGCGGCGAACTTGGTGGGACTTTGAGTGAAGGGATCCCATCAACAGCGTGAGCTAAAACAGTCAAACAAAATGTGATTTTATTTGATAATTGAAATAAAATACACGAATTTTGAAGTACAAGGGGTGTTATTGGTGGAGGTACTCCCCTGTCTTTATTGGCAGGAGTGGATTACTCAGTCGCTATATACTGGGTTATCGAGTGTTACGGTTGGGTAGGAGGCAGAGCGTTGGGTTGTCCTGCGTCGGAGGCTGCCTTGGGGTGAGGATGTACTTTTTGAGGAAACCTTGGCGTATAAGTTCTTCCCGGTACCTCCGAAGGCTCTTGTAGTGGACGGTTCGTTGTCTCTTACTGTTGTGATAAGAACAATATTCTTTTGCTCTGGGGAGTGTAGGTCGTATAGTATCGGCCTTGAGCGCCTCACCCACAGCTGGTCTTTGGTGGCATTGAAGACGTTGATGGGGAGCCTCAATGGAGTGAAGTGTTGTTCCATTTTGAAGGTTTAAGGTGAATTTGAAGAGGACTGGGAACGCCCGTCTTTTGTAGGCTGGTTGCCGGTATGGGTTGGAGCTTCATGTCGCGACTGTGACTTTTCTCCATCGTTATCGTCTTTGAGAGACTAGTTGACAGAGCTTTTCATTGCTTCTTCCAACTAGTTGTACGGTTGGGCTCGAGACAGGGCGTCACTCATTCGAGTGACGTTGTGCTTTAGTAGATACTTGTATAGCGGGTGAGAAGCCTACAGTCTGTTGATGAACGCGAGCGCAGAGACATCTTCATCGCAGTTGGGCACCTTGACGAGCTGGTTTTGAAAGTAGCTGATGTACGACATGAGGCTGTCACCGGGTCTCATTTTGACAATAAGGAGGTGGTTGTTTTTTTTGGCCTCTTGGTGGGAGGCGTACTCGGTGAGGAACGCCTCGATTATCTGCTCAAAGTTGTAAAGCGAATGCGGTGACAGAGAGTAGAACCAATCTAAGGTGACACTTTTTAGACTAGACAGAAAGGTTAGGCACGTGAGCGGATCGTCACGAGAATAAAGCATCATCTTGTCTCGGAAGTGTTTGATGTGTTGGACCGGGTCGCTGGCTCCGGAGTAGCAGTGATGGGGACATCTTAGCTCCACTTTTATTTATATTTCAGTGTATTTCTTACTGTATTTACTTGTATTTTTTTGTTTTGAATGTATTTCGGTTGTGCGTGAATGGTGGTAGTGGGTAGTTATTAGATTGCGTAGTGGGTAGTTATGTGGGTGTAACTTGTAACCTATATGAGACATGGTTATGTACTTGTTTTGCGGAGATGAAATGAAATTGAAAAGAATTCCTCTCTTGCCTGCTACTCTTCCCTCTCTACTCCACTGTGAAGCAAATGCAATGAAGAAAATCTGAGAACTACTCCCTTCCTACCTGTTTATTTCTGTCCTATTCTCTCCCTTACCTCTCTCCTCACTATCTATGTTTCATGTAAGTTCCATTGTCCTTCTCTTCACAATACATACATCCCTTTCTCTAGTCTTCTCTGTATTTCCAACAAGACAACCAACAGAACAATAGTACCAACAGAACAGCAGCAGAACTGTAGCAACATCGCAAAAGCAGCAGTAGCAGCAACGCAGCAACAACACAACAACAACAATGCAACATCAGCAGCAGAAGAGCAGCATAAACAACATCAACGCAACAATAACAAATCAATCAGCTGAGTAATTGTGGATCAACAGAATAGAGAATTGATCATTCACCAATTCAACTATTCAAGATTAACATGGTTACCTGAAAATAAGCTTCTCAGTCGGTAAAGTTCTTATTCAACGCTCAGATTATTAGTTGGGTTATGCACCATTTTTCTCTCTAAATTATTATCATCATTTCCTATTGTTCACTATATGGTGAGATGTGTGAATCTGTAACTTGTGATTGCTTAGTTTTGATATTGACTTTAGAACTTACCTTGCATAATTTAGATATTGTTGTTAATTCGATTGAGATTAAAAATGTGTAAAATTACGCTTGCAATCTTGTTTAAAGCCATTTGTAACATTGTTAGTTTTTCATTGCTTTCCTGTCAAAGATCATAGTATTTGATGAAACGTGGTAAGTTCGATTACATTACCGGTTCTCTACGTGGCACGCACTCACTTTTTCACATCAGTTTTGGTATCAGAGCACAAGGTTTAGGCAGGAAAACCTTGCATTAGGTTAAAAAACCTTTAAAAAAATATTTTCTTTAGGCATTTGTGTAAAAAAATTTTGTTATTCTTTTTTTTTTCATTCTTTTGCATAAAAAAAACATGATAACAAAAAAAAGGCTTATGAATCTCAGACTACTAATATGGACACTGAAATTCTTCAAAAACTAGATAAAATTTTGAGTTGCATAACTAGGTTGGATCAGGCATTCAAGTCCACCTCTTATCATCCTGCAAAGTGTCAGGGTTACAAGCATTTTGCGCTTAACAGTCCAAGGCCAGTCATAGTAATTAAAGTTAAAGAACCATCTATTACAAATTCAGAGTCCCTTCCTCCTTTATTGTTGACCCCTGCTATCGCCTGTTCTGGTCGTCAACCCTTCCTTCTTTACTGCCAACCCCTAAGCTTGTCTGCTCTGGTTGTCAACCCCTTCCTCCTTTACTGGCGACACTGAGCCCAGTCATAATTGCCATTGATAAATTGTCTATAACAGAATCAGAGTCTGACTCTAAAGAATTCATTTATCAAGTGGAAGAATCAGAAGACTTCAACTCTAACAAAGAGATCATGCGTGGTAATATTGAGGACTCTAGTACTTCAAGTTCTCTCGAGGTGATCCTAGTGAATGCGGAATTCACTCGTGTCTTTCTTGAAACAATACTCCGTTTTTCCCGAAGTCACCCCTGTGACTATGAAGTTTGATGATGTCTTGTCTGAAGACCTCTCGGGTAAGTTACCACTGACACATGATATCCAACACGTCATTGATTTAATACCAAGGGCTAGCCTTCCCGACTTGTCACACTCTAGGTTGAATCCTACTTAGCAAACTGAATGCAAAAGGCTAGTTGATGAGTTGTCACTAGAGGTCAAACAACAGTGCATTGTCCCAAGCGATGTCCATTATGAGGACAAGTTCTGAAACTATATAGTGATAAAGGATGTAGGTCAGATCAAGGATGTTATCATCTATGATAATCTATGTCCAAAATTTTTGAGGATGCAGTTATGAGATAACATGATGCCTGCAGACTATCAACTTCTCTTCTATTACTTTTAAACTTAGGGGTGCATCTCCTCTGCTTTTACCTGTTTGCATGTCTTTCGTTTTCATTGCTAAAACAGGTAAACTGTCACATACTTTTAGGATCATAGCTCTGATAACCCCTTTTGATCGAGGTCGTGTATATTGTTGATCTGATAATCCAAGTGCCTAAGACTTTAAATGTCCGATAAGGAGTAACAGTCATTAGCTATCTTTTGGAAGACTCTTTTTTGCAGTGATAGGCACTAAGTTAAGTTCTCTATTGCACTTCAATATAGAATTTCTGAGTCTGCATTTTAGGTCTAAACATCTGAGTTTGCATCATATTTTGTCACACATGTAAGTTCTACACATGAAAAATCAGTGATATATTTGAACAAGTAACGCTAACTATAAGTTGTAGTCTGACATTAGGAAAGGAATTTAAAATTTTATGTTCACAATTTTGTGATGGTTCGGATTCATCCGGAATGGTTTTCCTAGGAAACAGTTAAAGATTTGCATGCCCGTAGTGCTGGACTTCTCAAAATCTTAAAAGAATTTAACTTACAATACTTATGTTATAGAATTGGCATCAGTTCTATTTTTAATATTGAAGATTAAGTGGTTTACAAGTCTTGATTTTTCATAAACAACCCACTGGTTGATGAGCCTTACCCTGAGCCAATTTTTTAGGAGTCATTCACTTCCCCACTTTTAGATATTTATCCTATACAGCAGAAAAAATTGATAACATTTAGATGATGAATTTATGGTGCAGCTTGACTTGTAACCTGAGATGTAAGAAATAAACTTATAGCAGCAAGAGAGCAGCTTTGCAATTGACTTGACGGGGTCGAGTTCTCTTCTATCTGGGGAGAATTGATGGGACATCTTAGCTCCACTTGTATTTCAGTGTATTTCTTACTGTATACACTTGTATTTTATTTTGTATTTGAATGTATTTCAGTTGTGTGTGAATGGTGGTAGTGGGTAGTTATTAGATTGTGTAGTGGGTAGTTGTAACTTGTAACCTATATGAGGCGTGGTTGTGTACTTGTTTTGAGAAGATGAAATGAAATTGAAAAGAATTCCTCTCTTGTCTGCTACTCTCCCTTTCTACTCTGTGAAGCAAATGCAATGAAGAAAATCTGAGAACTACTCCCCTCCTACCTGTTTATTTTTGTCCTCCTTTCCCTTACCTCTCACCTCACTCTCTTTGTTTCATGTATGTTCCATTGTCCTCTTCACAATACATCAACATCCCTCTTTCTAGTCTTCTCTGTCTCCAACAATGCAACCAGCAGAACAGTAGCAACAGTACTAGCAGAACAGCAGCAGCAGTGGCTGCAGCAGCAGCACTGCAACAGAAGCAACTGAAGCTACAGCAGCAGCACAAAAGCTGCAACAGAAGTAACAGAGCGCAGTAATAGCAATACTACAACAACAATGCAATATCAGCAGCAGAGCGCAGCAATAGCAACATAAACAACATCAGCGCAACAATAACAAATCAGGCAGCTGAGTAATTGTGGATCAACGGAATAGAGAATTGACCATTCACAAATTCAACTATTCAAGATCAACTTGGTTACCTGAAAACAAGCTTCTTAGTCGGTAAAGTTTCTAATTCAACACTCAGATTATTAGTTGGGTTATGCATCAGTTTTTTCTCTAAAATATTATATTTATTTTCTATTGTTGTGTGAATCTATAACTTGTGATTGCTTAGTTTTGATATTGACTTTAGAACCTACCTTACATATATAGATATTGTTGTTAATTCGATTGAGATTGTAAATGTGCAAAACTACGCTTGCAATCTTGTTTAAAGCCATTGTAACATTGTTAGTTTTTCATTGCTTTGCTGCCAAAGATCATAGTATTTGATGAAACGTGGCGAGTTCGATTACATCACTGATTTCCTACATGGCACGAGCAGTCAAAGGTCAGAGTTGAGAACTTTTTTAGGAACTCGCATTCTAGAATCTCTTTAGAGAGGAGAGCCGGAGACTTTGGCAATTACCTTTGTTAGTCCGCTATGAAATTGCAGCCTCGCCTTATGGATTCACCTTTTGATTAGCTCGTCGAGAGTTCTGATGTCGGGAACCTCCTCAATTTTCCTCTGAGTGTGGTCGCGCTGAACCCCCATCCTCAAACAAGGAGAATCAGCTTTATTGTCAAAGCCGTCTTCGCACAGGAGAGACATCGGTTTGGGTCGCTTCAAATTCGTGATAGGCCTATCGACTTGCGTCTCCCGCCTCCCGGTTTCGTCCTTCATTTGCATTTGCGCTTGGGTGTATTGGAGGGCGGTGACTTGAGCCTGGAGTTGGTCGTTGAGTTGCTTTAACGCCTCATGTACGCGAATGTCATTCTCATGGTTGATAGCTATCTGCTCTCAATCGCAATCTGACCGAGCTTGTTGCTCTTTCATCTACTATTTCATGTTGGGGAGTATCTGAAGGATCTGGCCTTTGTATAGCGGCGGTGGTTGGGCACTGGTGGCTGTCCTCTAAGTCGAGGAGCCGACGTCATCTGTGGCGCGCTCGTGATTAGTGACGTGTTGGGGGGGGACCATGCCTCCTGCATTGGTTGGTCTTGCCTTTGGAAGGGGTACCATTGTGGACGATCGTCTGTTTCTTGGGGGCATCGATGCTAGGGAATAAGGCTTTTTGAGGAAGGTTTGGGTTGTAAGGGACAAAAACCTCGAGTATAAACTCAAGATCTCAATGAAAGCACCTGTTTGTGAGAGATAAAACTCCATTACAAGCGACTGGACGCTCCCGATCGGAGATGTAAGAGCACACAGAAAGAAGACACCTTTCAGGTTAGGAGTACCGGTGTGGTGCCAGCCTAAGACCCTCGGGTGTGGGAATCAGTAAGTGAAAGGGGGGAGGACCGGGCAGAGGGAAACTGTCAGCGTGTTGTGAAACTGTCAGTGTGATATGTGTGCTCTGAAAATTAGGGAAGTGACTTCCTTCTTGGATGAGGCGTATTTGTACTTGATAGAGGGGATGGAGTGAATAAGGATAGATGTGGATCTCAACTGATTGGCTTGAATCTGCTGATCTCCGTAACCGCCTAGGTTGAACCTTGGTAGTTGGGATTGACGCGCTGGAGAATTATCCATCTTTATTCTCAACTGTTTGATAAGTTGTAGGACCGTTATAGAGTCCTAGGCGAGTAGGGAGATAAGGGCGCTTAACCGTCTTTGCGATCTGTGGGATTCATTTCGATCTGCTGCTTGACAGAAGGAGTTGTTGCCACATGGCGGGGCTCTTGGATTGGAGTCAGGGTGTCTTCGGGTGGTGGTATGGCTTCAGAGTCATAAACGTGGGAAGTCTTCAGAGGGGGAGTAACGGAGATTTCGGATTGGATTTCGGAGGGTTGGTTTATGATTCTGCTTCAGGACACGTGTCGTGACCCTGGCGGGGGTCAAATTTTGACCACTACAGCAGTCATGCTAGTTCTTACTCTTTTAAGTTTCTATGTTGATGGACTTATTCCATGTCAAGTTAGTTATAAGTATGTAGATACATTCAAATCCCTGTGAATTTTTTGCAATATTTGTTTTCATCTATGCTGCACAGATCCTTTATACGGGAGATATACCTGTATCCTTTGTATAAGATATTCAGATACTTAGTGTATGTGGGATACTCTTTTTGATGCCTATAATAATGTCTAGAGGTAATGAATAGGTCTCAGTGACTAAGAAGTTTGATAAAATACTGTGTGAATGTTGTTCACAAGTCATTTTAATTTGTATAACATTTATATAATTTTCCCACTTTCATCATAAAGGATCTAAAAGATGATTATGGTTCGGGGTAGTTGTTGATTTATAAACTAGCAAGTTCATTTTACATCCAGCTACAGTGTTTTATTTAATCAAGTTCATTTTACAATATCCAGCTAGTGTGTTATTTAATTACTCTCTCTCTCTCTCTCTCTCTCTCTCTCTGTGTGTGCACACACAGCGGATCCACGACTCATGTATCTAGCATTTTTAGGATTTTACATATTTACATGTCCATATCCATATCTTCTCCTGCCATACACCGTAACAATGCAACATGTGTTGAAGTTAACCCGTGGACTTCTTTGAAGTCTGATTTTCTTCTGAAAAAAGAAATTATTTAATTAGCTTTTGGTTCTGTTAATTTGTCTGCTCTAACATGCTTAACTTTTATTTATCTGTCTCATAAGAAGTCTTTTTATATTAGTAGATATGGGAGGCAATTCAAAATTAATAACTGGTTGGAAAGGCTCGAAAAGAGCAACCCTATCCTCGCACAGACACTTACCGCAGTCTATACAATATTCATGAACGAGGGGAGAGAGATACTTACCATCATGTTAGACTTTCTGGCAGTGTTTTAAATATCGTCGGTCGGCAAATTATATACCGGATACCGGGTGATATATCGTGATATGGTACTAAATATCGGACGCCATTTCGGACGTCATATCGGATAAAGAATATACATGTGATTACCTACATAAGTCATATGAAACTATTTAAGCAAGTCTAGAGTCATAAACTCATAAGGGATACTTATTTTTTGTAAAAACTCCTCAAATGCGTTTGTAGAAGCTCCTCAAATGCGTCGCACATCGATATATTCATCTCGGATATCGGCCGATGTATCGGTCACGTGGTGGTATATCGGCCCATATCGGTCCAAAACGATATTCTATAAAATTTTACACTTATCGTATCGTTTTGGATAAAATACCGGTATCTCGACCGATATGCGAGTATCTCGGCCGAGATTTAAAACAATGCTTTTTGGACATATAAAGCCTTGCTGGAATAATGGTGACAACATTGATATGTCTTGATAGGGGATTACAATTTATAGGTTGATGTCTTAAATTTATTTTGGTTCTGATGATCTGACTATTGAGGGGATCATCGCTGTTTGGTGCGCATGGAGGCTGTCTATCTCATCCATGAGCAAAATATTGATTATAATACATTCCTTGTGAAAGGAGCACACTGGTGTGTAGTTGTGAAGAGCATGTCCAGATGCTTACAAACTAGCTGAAGATTCCAATAAAGCCTGAGCTTGTGGATTCACAAAATTGCCATTAGGTCTTAACCCTTGATTTTTCAGGGGTATACAACATCGTACGTTGAAATTCTATGGTGACATCAAGATTTGGTCGTTTTCTCTTGTCCCCTTCAGGAAAATAATTGTTCTTTTTTCTAAACAAAACAATCTGCCGACTCTGCACCTAGAAAGACCTTAAGTGAAGTCTTATATGATACACGCAAGTCCTCGTAGGACTTGCGTGTTTCCACTTGATGCCAACCAAATTCTTTTGTCCCCATAGACCAATTCTCTGACAGTCTCTGCCCGATGGAAATTTTATGTCAGGGACTGAAAATGTGGAGATTTTGAGGTTGACCCACTGTACAGTGTCACTTGCTTTCACAGAGCATTTGTTATATCTGTATTTGACTCTGCAATAATCCATTATTTGTTGACATTAATGTTAAGAGCATTGAAGCAGAATACATTAAAATTTAATGACAAAATGGCTTTTGATAGATCTTCCTACAACTAAATGATAGATTCTGTATTCCCATGGTAGTAAAATTTAGGCCTCCAACTGGGGTTGGATACCTCACCAAGCTGAGCCCAACCAACAGATAAGTGGGTTTGGGTTGTTTTCATATTGCGGTTTAGCTTGGGCTATTCAACCCCAAAAGTTTGGGACAAAGGCTTGTGGATTGGGCATGGGCTGGAACCTTTCCTGAGCTAAAGTTGGGTTGGGTTAGGTTTGACGCTCAATCCAATCCTAATCCTACTCCAAACCGACTAAATCCACAGCCTACCAACACATATACATGGTACATATTCGATATGAAAATGAAAATATACTTGTATCATATACAATTTTTATATACTAAATATAGGCATGTAAGTGTAGATTCTTTTAGGTACAAAAATATTCTTGTAGTTCTTATAAGTTCGACTTTGTCAGTTCATAATTCTGAGGTTGCTCAAATTTTGCTAAGTTGATAGAGTAATTTGTTTAATTAGCCCATCCCAATGCTACCCAATTTAACCCAACCCAAAGGTTGAGTTGGGATTGGGATGTCGATTTCCATCCCTATTGAGCTTTTAGTGGCTTAAGATTGATGGTTTAATTTATTGGGTTGTATTAGGTTGCCCGTCAACCCAACTCAACGTGGCTGATTTGTGACACTAGTAAAATTTTTATTCTTCTCAATTTTATGACCTAGTCTTTTATTTTAGTCATATAATTTCTTTTGTTCATTTGAACTTATCTAGGTACATTTTAGATTATTTTATCTTGTATTGAATGATGAAAGCATTTCTGCTTCTGTCATTAGGGATCTTGTTAATGTGTAAAGGATAAAGATGCCTTCAAATATATTTTTATCATCTATGTATCTAACTTCTTAACATTCTTCAGAAAATTCTGTGCATTACATATTAACTTTTATCTTTTAAAGACAATTCAGGGGATGTCAAGGAGAATATTTTAGCTAAATTTCTATATATGATTCAGTTTCAATGGGAACAAACAAGAAAGTCTAGTTAAGTTTTGTTACAGCTCGCACAACTTCATAAACAAAGAAAAGCACTGTTTCCAAACAGTTTATATTTCATTCTCTTTGAGATGCCATGATATTCCATTGAGGCATCAGATCATCAAAACTTGATTAAATTATTTTCTCATACAGATGGTGGTCCTTCATTAATGAGGTGTCCAATCTAAACTTGGATCAACTGAAGATGACTACAATTTAACTATTTATGGACCAAGTACCAAGTTGTTTAGTCATCTAATCAATAAATGCATACGTAACTGTATACATAAATAGTACATTGACTCTCCTGTACTGTGATTGGCATATCCAGTATTCGGTATTCCGGATCTATATTGTTAGCTTCTTCTGGATAGTTGGACCCTTTAAACCTTGTCATGTGTTTTAGACTTGAAAGCTTGATTTAGTTCTCAGAGGACAGACAGAAATATCAATCAGAATTTTAAATAATTAATGATAGTTAAAGCTGAAAGAAGCTAGGACTATCCTGCATATTGTGAAACCTACAAGACTGCATGCACATGTTAACATTGACTTCAAATATTTGCATGTACTGATCATTATTATAAAAATCTAGTTGGAAGTGATACGGTGGAGAGTCCAACATGAATTGAATGGAGGGACAATGAAAAACAGATGTATTCTAGTGTTCTCAAGGAAGCATGATATATTTACAGTTTGAATCAGATAATGAGCTAAGTAATCCTCCTTGTTGAATAGTGCAAAAGCATAGTTTTATATGTCATAAGCATTTCGTTGGGCAGAGATACTGATGGGAACATCAATGTCATGAGAGAACTTAAATTGAGTCTATATTTTCTTTTTTGAGTCTAGTGTGTGTTTTTTTCTTTTATTTTATTTAGTCTCTTGTTTGCATGTTTAGTCTCACATCGATTATGTGGAGAAAAATCAATAGTTATAACCCTATTTAGAGGTCTCATTGCTTTCAATAAAATAGACTAGAATTTTGAGAAAAATTCTTTTGGGGTTTTTTTCCCTTGAGTGAGCATGTTGCCCATGGCAGGGTGTGAAGCCCTAGCTGTGAAGACAATATCGAGCGTGCAACGTGAAGCGGCGTGAGGTCAAGATCGATGACAAGGAATGTACGGCATGAACCGGCGTGAGATATGGGAAGGCGGAAGGCTTTTTCATTTATCCATTATGTAATTGTTAATTCTTTCTTTCATCTCTCGTCTTTTTTCAAAATCCGTAGACACTCCTCTTTCGTTTCACATTTGTTTGGTCTCAGAGCATGATTAGAAAAAGTAATAGGTGATGAAAATTAAATTGTAATACAATTTTTTTTATTTTAAAAAGATTCTCAATGTGAAAGCTGTAGAAATTTTTTTGAACCATTCATTGTGAATGTCAAAATGAATTGGCAATCCCGGTGAGGAGCCGGTGCAATCTGTTACTTCTGTCTCTTTCTTTTCCATCTCTTTTTTCAAAATTACAAAAAAAAAGAAAAAAGAAGAATCATATCCTAATTATATTTTCATCTTATCTTTCAACTCTCTGCCATAAATCTTATCTTAACCACAAAATCAGAATCTTAGCCACAATTCAATCCTTGATTACCTAAAAAAAAAAGTCTCAAGAGTGAGCATGCGGCGTGAAGCGGCGTGAGGTCAAGATCAAGGATCGTGCATCGTGAAGCATTGTGAGATCCGGGAAGGTTGAAGATATTTATCAATTAGGTAATCTTTAGTTATTCTTTTCATCTCTCATTTTTTTCCCAAAATCCGTAGACATCTCTTTCGTTTCACATCACATACCTGCCTTGGAATATATAGCATGCTTCAGAAGCCCCAAACGATGATGGAGCTGGTTAGTACGTAATTTGCGGACTGTAGATTTGGTTTTAGAAGACCTCTGATGTAGCGAATCCTTGTTTGAATCTTCTCTTCCAATATTTATTTTAAAACATGTTATTGTATTTCCTTTAAGAACACTTTCAGGAGGTATCCTGATAGTACAAGGAGCATTCCTAGAGTAACTGGCATAGGCTTTATCACAGACTTCATGGTTTTACAATTTTTAGAACTGGGCGTGTGTTCTTTCTTCTTCTTATATTATATTTTGTTAGATAATTGTGCACATACGTTCGTGGCAGCAACAGCATTCTTAACTGGTTATCATCACATGTGACTTGATCCCTGACTCACCGAAACAACACTGTTCTTACATTTCATATTTTAGTCCATAACGAAGCTTCCCAAATTCAAAAGAAAGATTTCACCGGAAGCGCCTGTGAGTTCTATGGTACCCTGTGATCTTCCTAATAGCTCCTAACATTCTTGGTTCATATCAGTTTGTGGTCATTAGATGCCTGTAATTTCTAGGATCAGTGGACAGAACTCTTTTGGTGCATGCTTTGGCTATGCTAGTTTAGTTGCATTATTAACTGTGCATGCTAATTCAGGAACAAGCTGAGATTGGATATGTTTCTTTTGTATCATTTTATTACGCTTGTTTACACTTGAGATTGCTATATTAGATTCATTATTCGAGAAATGATTGTAAATGTATCTGAATAACCTTTGCTATAATTAAAGATTTTCAATTTGGTTTCAACAGGTTATGGAGATGATCAATCAGCAGCGAAGTCCAAAAAAGCTGTGCTTGCGAAGGACAGAAACTGGGCCGTGGTAAAGTGAGGGTGAAGCATGGCGACTCGGAAGTCTTTAGCATCATGAACCCTATTTTACTTTGAAGGGCAGTTGCATATATGGACATGTCTATGCTACCTTCTGTAAATTAAGCTTCGAGAGTGTTATGTCGTAGATTATAAGGCTTCCCATCTGTATGTGATATCCTGTTCTTGCCGTCTGTGTGATGAGGAGGCTGAGGAGGCAGTATCTTCTTCCCACTTCTTTGCTGGTGCCATCTTCCGGTCTTTTACACGGATCGTCCTCACAATGCATTCTCATCAGGTAGGAATCGACTTGGATGTGTAGGTTGTCTGCTTAAAATGTTATATGAGCTCATGCATGTCGATACTCTCGTGTTGTAAGTTTTATGTGTGAAGATGTCTTTCTAGGTTCAGAGATTTGTAGTTTGATTAGTTTTTTTTTTTTTTTTTTGGGGGGTGTTTAGACCCATGAAAAACTTTCTTACCAATTTGTTATGTTTGTGTCTGCAAGTTGGTGAGAATGATGATTACTTTTTTGCAGTTTTGAACTTTGTCATGTTTGTTTATGTAAATTTTGAGTTGAGGGGCCCCTGTCAACTTACCTACACAATCTAATAATCCCATGGGGATTTTAGCGTCTGTATCCTTACATTTTTAGTAGTTTGCGTATTTCTCCTCGTCATTTCGATACTCTCATTTCAGTTTTCATGCATGTTGAGTTCCTTTGTGCCCTTGTGTTTTTTAGGCAATTTGATTCTAGGATGCCAAGAGGACGTTGACACCTTATGTTGTTTCCATTGAAGCTAACTTTTTCAAAACCTGGTTCAGATCAGAGTTTATCGAAGGTTTCTCAAACTATGATTTCGAAAACCATATTTTAGTTGTCGAATAATGTTTGTTTCAATTTTTGTAGTTTGACCCCTTAACTTTGTGAGATCATTGTTTCATAACTTTGAAATGATGTTACCAAGCTAGGCTTTTTCTTCCTTCCAATTGTGGAGTTGAGGGCAAAGGTTTATCCGAGTCAAGGCCATAGCTTTTGGACATGATGTAATTCAAGCATACGTACAGTTAACCATGGTGTATTGATATTGCGCTCAAATTAAGGGTAAGTTTGGAGGATAAAAGCTCGACGGAGTTTTTAAACTTCAGTGGAAAAGCAGAGGAGTGTTTTTTCGCGAAGTTTAAAAAACTCTGTCAAGCTTTTATCCTCTGATCTTCTCTCCCACAATTGAACGATGGAAGTTTGAAATCTAGATTTCGGTACTTCAATCAGGCACAAGGTATCTCCTCACTTGCCGGCTGATAAAGAATCCTTTTTGGATCAGCATCGAGGAGCTTTCGGATGATTTTTTGTCTTTTTCTTATAAGCTCTTTCTTCTTACAAACGATAAATGAGGCTGGGATTCCTTACTAAAGCTCTTTCGTTAAAAGATCTAAGCTGCTTCCTTCATGGAGCTCGGCAGGTTCCATTAGTCAAACCAAGCTAGGAAGGCAAAGGGTGCAAGCGGGTGTCGTTTAAAAGGAAAGGTGTGTAGCGCCTACGGCGGTTGATAAAAACTACCACTCTCGGGAGCACCAAGTCAGAGCGTAGCGGAGACTCGGTAGCTCAGGCTCAGTTAAGGCAGAAGAAGGAAGTCGTAACGAAAACTGGAAGCACTCGCCTTCCTTTCTTGCCGGATTGCTGCTACAACGGATTAGGATTGAGTGCTGCAAGTTGACAAACGAAGGTCTCTTTGTTCACCTTCTGTTGAAAACACAACATTGGTCACGACATGGCTTTTTTTCCCTTCGGGATCCACTCCAATTAGTCGATCAGAAGTAGCTCTAATAATGTTCTAAAAAAAGGAGAGGCACTTCGTTCCTCGAGCTGCCGTGGGGTTGGGTAAGCTGAATCGGATCTTGGGGTTTTTTCCTTCGGTTCAGAATATCCTTCCAGCCACCTTCCTTTACTCTTCAAAATGGCAAGTAGAGACCTCCGCACTCTTCATGTTCATGCAATCGACCAAGGGATGGAAGAAAAATCAATTTGCAGGGTCTCAAGGAGATATAGAAACTTGAAAAATCCTTCACATTTTGAAAACATTGCTTCCAAAGTTTTCGTGATTAGTACACAGCCAATGTGATACTCCTCACATTTGCATCGGAATCTTTGGGAAGCAACTATGTGCCTCTACCTGATGGAAATACATGGCACCCCTTGGTACGCTGAGATAGTCAAGAGAACTTTTGAAGTCCTAAGTAGGTGGAAGGCATTTCAAGGGCCCAACTGTCTCCATCCTGACGACTGCCTGAACCGGGCGGTCTGGAAGAGGATTGTACGGCTCTCTTTGGAGATTGCGTGTCTAAGCATACCATAAGGTTCTCCTGGTTTCAAGCAACTACCTAGGGAGGAAGAGGAGTTGAGAAGTATCACCACTCGTCTGGGTGCACGCCGGCTGCTTACTAAAGCCAGTCGGGTACTCCACGGTGCAGAAGAATTTGCTGACTCAGGGGGCGAGATTCGTTCTCTATTCTCAGAGTACTGTTCTACTTGTCTCTCGATGCCTGCGTGGTTCACCAGCCCGACGGTATCTTGCTGAAGCAGTAAATGATAGAGAAGGACCGTCATCGAATCAATGAACTTTCTCTACAATTTCAGAGCATTCCTAGACGAGCGCAATCCAATGCTATTCTGACCCCCCCTCGTTTCCTTCCTTTTTTGTTTAATTGTGCAATAAAGTTTAGGGTTTCTAGAAAGCAGCCAAACCTTAAAACATTTTTTTCGCCTTCTTCTTTCTTCCTGAGGTCCTTTCGTTGCCTTGATCTTCAATAGTCATTGCTCATCTTAGATATTTTTGAGCTCTACATGTTAGTGTCACATTTAGATTCATCTCTTTAGGGTAGGATGAGAATGGGCAAGCCCATGGGCGCCCATTAGACATGCCCAATAGAAATTTTTTTATAGGAATATGATTTTCTTATATTTCTATAGAAAATTTTCTATTGGACATGTTCAATGGGGCCCATGGGCATGCACATTCTCATCCCTACTTTAGGGGTGAAGTTCGTGAGATTTTATCTTCTCGTTCCCCTTCTATATTTTCCTTTTTGGTAGTAACTTTCCCTTTTTCCTTGTACAGTATCCCAGCGCTGTCATTATAGAGCATGATTGTCACACTTTAGTGTTGCTCCTCTGATTTCTACGTTGGTTGAACTTGGTGCACTGTATCGCTCTCGAAGCCTTCGGTTTGACTCGCTGCTTCTACTTGTGTTTCAAAGATTTTGAATGGTCCCTTGCAGGAGTAAATGTAGAGTGATAGAATCCTCATCTCCACACTTTCTTCTTCATCGCTGAGAACATTACAGTGTTACTGAAGGATGTGGGAAACCTAACTTCTGCTATAGTTTGTTCCATTGTCTTCTCAGTATGGCCCCATCAGTACATGTAGTTTGTTCTAAGGCATCACCCCAATCTGCAAACTGTTGGGATCTTGGTTGTGAGTTGTGTTATATCTGAAAACTAATCAATGTCATAGATCTAAATGGCCATATCAGTGAATATCAGATGGGAGGTTTTCGTTCAATAGAACGTTCTTTAATTACAGAACCACTTTTCAATTACCTTCCTTAGTTAAACAACAATTAGACTGGTATTAGTCGGTCTCAATATACAGTAATATTTATGAATATAAATATTCCAGCATAACCCCTGTAAAAAGAACGTTAGCTTAATTATACAGCAAATGGAGTGAGGTACGCATGTAGCGAATCTCGTTAAGACAATTACGTCTCCCGCTACAGTGCTAATGGGTTACTGGACGCTAGTCTCCAAAATACAACGCTCCGTCACGGTGTTTGGATAGCACTATCAAATCACTGTACAGTCGAACCGTGGTTAATCAGTACCTTCACTAGTTGGAATTCAACACAGCTGGACAAAGACAAATTTCAGGAAGCATATTTTTCTTAATATGAAGGATTATTCACTGTAAGGAAAGGGGGGGGGGGGGGAGAGGGAGAGAGAGAGGAGAGAGAGAGAGAGAGAGAGAGAGAGAGAGAGAGAGAGAAGAATTATCTTAGAAACTCACAGATTCAGACAACAAGTCTATTTCTATTTCAGAATCTGTTGAATTTTCTGTTCCTTCTTTCAGATTGAATCTTTAAACAAATCTTAACAGATCCTGTTCTGCAAAGTAAAGGAAGAGGAGAAGGTATTTCTATGTGTTTAGAAATGATGGAGAGGAGCGCTATTATAGCGCTTCTGTGAATACCGTTGGAGAAAAGCTAGAGCAGTTGTGACGATTCTTGTCTGAACTGAAAAAACACCTAGAGGGGGGGGGGGGGGGGAATAGGTGTGAATGCTAATCTAATGATCTTTTTAAACTTTAATAAAATGAGTGATGCAACGATCTCTCAAAACACGACTAAGAGCCGAATACCCCTTGCGAGGTTCTGAACTCCTTCCTCCCAATTCCCCTAGATATGGGTTAGAGGTGCGCAATGCAACCATGTTGTATGAGATATGATCGAACAAGTAAAGGATGAAATGCTATGATGAAATACACACAAGCAATATAGCAAGTAAAGTGAACAAGACAAGATTGCACAAGTAAAGGGTTAGTTCTCAAGCAAATAATTCAAGACAATATAAAGCAAGAGAAATTGTAAGCAAGAATGACGCAAAGGCAATCGCAAACAAGATGATTTGTTCGAGGTTCGAGCACACTTGCTCTAGTCCCCGCCTTCACCTCCGTGAAGGGTTTCCACTATCCACCGAGGATGCCTTTACAATTTGGTCTACCGAAGACCGAGCACCGAGCTCCACCAAGTACAAAGAACCTCTACCGAAGAGGTTGCTCCACAAGGAAAGGATTACAAGAACCAAGTGATCACAACAAGATCACTACACTTTTCTCAAACTCTTTTACAAACACTCTCACTTCAATTACAACTGCACTATAGAAAGAGTATAGGATTTTTGGCTCTATGAAGTGTGGTGAGAAAAACTTCAGTTGTAGAGTGATATTAGCAATCAAACACAACTGAAAAAACTAGCTCAAAAAGAATTGGAATGAAAGCTTAAACTCTTTTCTTTTCTCTTTTGAAAACAATGCAAACTTGAGGATTTTTCTAAGTGATATGCAAGAGAGACTTCTCCTCTATTTATAGGCTTAAAAATAGGTTAAAAACAATTTCTTTTTGTCTTATTTTCTCTGAAAAAGCTCCCCAACACATCTCCAAAAAACTGTTAAAGCTGAAAAAGAAACAGATTTTTCAGAACTGCCCAAAGAGGAAAGAGCCGTTGCCTTGTTGCAGGCTTGGCGGTCGACCGCCAGCCCTGCTGGAAAGAGCCGTTGGCTCTCGGTCGACCGGTCCGGTCGACCGACCCAAAAGGAGGAAACACAGTTTCCTTCTTCCGGTCGACCGGTCCGGTCGACCGAAATAACCCGAGAGCAATCTGCTCTCCGTCGGTCGACCGGTCCGGTCGACCGACGGACATGCACAAACAGTGCATGTCCAGACACATCGCCGGTCGACCGGGCCGGTCGACCGATGTTGCCTGAAACTGAAAAACTGGGCTGTTTTGAAGATGGAATTTTTGTAAAAATATTTTAATAATACCAATAGCTAAGTATTATGCAGAAAATAGTTTATACACATGTTTTAAACAAGTTTTTCAGGATATAAAGCTTTGGTACATGTATATATAAACTAAGCATAAAACTTAGAAATAACCATTTTCAAAACATAGGAAATACATGAAACAAGTGTGTGTGCAAATCCTAGAGCCAAATTTCCTATATTCAAACTTTAACATTCTAAACTTACAAACTTCTAAAAGACTTCAAGGCAATGCTTCAAGATGGGCTATCTTCACTTGATCTTCAATTTTGCATCTTGAGCCCAATTGGAGTTGACTTGAGTCCAAAACCTTGTATTTGTGAGAGAAGACTTCTAGTATGAATAGAAATCTGAAAACACACTTAAACAACAAATGTTTTTAGTACAAATAACTAATATGTTTTGTAATCATCAAAATACACTAAACAAGGGTGATTGTAACCTTGGGCCAACAATCTCCCCCTTTTGATGATGACAAAACATATAAGTTATTGAAACAAATAAAGGAGGAAAAGCTTGGAAAGCTCCCCCTCAAACAATGCTATGTATTTATCATGAATATGAAAAGCTATGTAAGCATACATAAAGCATTTAACAAACACAATAGTTTTTGTCCAAAAACTCAAATAAACACAAACTTCCTTTTTCTTCATGAAATGAAACTCAAATAGTATCAAACTTTAAAAAATTTTAAACTTAAACACTTATTTTCCAAATATCAACAAACTTATTCTCCCCCTTTTTGTCATACATCAAAAAGGGTTAAAACAAAACAATTGAAAAACAATTTTTAATTTTAGGAATCCATAATACAAACATTCAACTCACCACAAATAAATGAAAATCTAGCATAGTCTAAAGGTTTAGTAAAAATATCGGCAAGTTGAAAATCGGTAGAAACATAATCAATATCAATATCACCTTTCTCATAATGATCTCTAAGAAAGTGATACCTAATGTCAATGTGTTTGGTTTTACTATGTTGATTTGCATTCTTTGTCATGTGAATAGTACTAGTATTATCACAAAATATTTTAACATGATCAAAGTGTAAATCATAGTCAAGGAGAGTATGTTTCATCCAAAGAACTTGTGCACAACAAGCTCCGGCTGCAACATACTCTGCCTCGGCGGTTGATAGGGCTACCGAATTTGCTTTTTGGAAGACCAAGATACAAGACAATTACCTAAGAATTGACATGTTCCACTTGTGCTCTTCCTATCTACCCTACAACCCGCATAGTCGGCATCCGAAAAACTCTTCATTTCAAATAATCCGGTTTTAGGATACCACAAACCCATTTCAATAGTGCTCTTAAGGTATCTAATTATGCGTTTAACCGCAATTATGTGAGATTCTTTAGGACAAGATTGAAAACGTGCACAAAGACAAACGGAAAACATAATATCCGGCCTACTAGCCGTCAAATAAAGCAAACTACCAATCATGCTTCTATAAAGTTTAATGTCTACACTTTTACCTTGTTCATCCTTATCAAGCTTTGTAGTTGTTGCCATGGGAGTTTTGCTTACTTTAGATCCTTCAAGCCCGAATCTCTTGATTAGTTCCTTTGTGTACTTGGCTTGATTGATGAAGATCCCATCCTTCCTTGCTTGATTTGGAGTCCAAGGAAATAGTTGAGTTCCCCCATCATAGACATTTCAAATTCATCCTTCATGCATGACTCAAAAGCTTTGCAAAGAGATTCATTAGTAGAACCAAAAATAATATCATCTACATAAATTTGCACAATAAGAATATCTTTTTCTACATGTTTAGTAAATAATGTTGTGTCAATTTTACCTTTCTTAAAACCATTTGAAGTCAAAAATGAAGAAAGTCTTTCATACCAAGCCCTAGGGGCTTGTTTTAAACCATAAAGAGCTTTATCTAATTTAAAAACAAAATCCGGATGTGTAGGATCAACAAACCGGGGGGTTGTTCAACATACACCTCCTCTTCAATAAATCCATTTAGAAAAGCACTTTTAACATCCATTTGAAATAATTTGAAATCTTTATATGAGGCAAATGCTAGTGTCATCCGTATGGCTTCAAGCCGTGCTACGGGTGCAAAGGTTTCTTCAAAATCGATCCCTTCGATTTGAGTGTAACCTTGGGCAACTAACCTAGCCTTGTTTCTAACTACATTACCCGATTCATCCAACTTGTTCTTAAAGATCCACTTAGTACCAATTGTTGGTCTATCGTGGGGCCTAGGAACAAGGTGCCAAACTTGGTTGCGCTCAAATTGATTGAGCTCCTCTTGCATGGCTAGCAACCAATATGAATCGGCCTCGGCTTCGAGGACATTTTTGGGTTCAATGTGAGAAATGAATGCATAGTTACCACAATAGTCATGAAGTCTAGAGCGAGTGGTTACCCCTTTTGATACTTCACCTATGACGAGGTCCTTGGGATGATGCGGATTGTATCTCCAATCCTTTGGTAGTGGTTGAGTAGGCTCCACCTCATGTGTTTGATTTTCATTCCCTTGTGCCTCTTCCACTTTAGCTTTGCTTCCTTCATCATCCTTGGTTTGTCTCCCATAGTAGAAGCATCCTCCAAGGTCACTTTCTCCATGCCTTCATCCAATGCATCTATTTCTATAACATTCTTAACAAACTTGTTAGATTCCTCAAACTTAACATGAATAGACTCTTCAATAGTCAATGATGATCTAATGAAAACTCTATAAGCCTTACTAGTATTTGAGTAACCTACAAAAATAGCATCATAAGATTTAGGATCAAATTTTCCCAAATTATCTTTTGTATTTAAAACAAAACATTTGCATCCAAAAACTTTGAAATAAGAAACATTTGGTTTTCTAGAAAAGTACATTTCAAAAGAAGTTTTAGTAGTATTTTTACACAAGAAAACGCGATTTGATATGTAGCATGATGTATTAACGGCCTCGGCCCACAAATAATGTGGTAGACCATATTCACTTAGCATTGTCCTAGCCATCTCTTGTAATGTTCTATTTTTCCGTTCAACTACTCCATTTTGTTGTGGAGTTTTAGGGCAAGAAAGTTCATGCTTTATTCCATGTTCATCACAAAAAGTGGTAAAGGGTTGGTTAATGAATTCACCTCCTCTATCACTTCTTATTCTCAAAATCAAAGAATCCTTTTCTTTTTCAACTCTTTTCTTAAAAGTTTGGAAATACGAAAATGCTTGATTTTTGTGTTCAAGAAAGAAAACCCATGTAAATCTTGAAAAATCATCAACCAAAACATAAGCAAATCTATTCCCACTTAGACTTTTGGTTTGTGTAGGGCCAAAAAGATCCATATGGATTAACTCCAAAGGACGTGATGTCATGTATCCTTAATTGACTTGAAAGAAGACTTAGTTTGTTTCCCAAATTGACATGCGTCACAAACTCGGTCCTTTTCAAAATTCAAATAAGGAATACCTTTCACCATTTCCTTTGTGTTTAACCTAGAAATGTGATCAAAAGAAATATGCCCTAATCTCCTATGCCACAACCAAGAGTCATCATCGAGGGCTTTCAAACAAGTAATATTACAAGACATATTTAACATATCAATCATATAAACATTACTTTCACGAAAATCGGAAAATACACAAACATTAGAAATTCTATCAATTACTTTACAAGCAACATTATCAAAAACAATATCAAAACCTTTATCACAAAGTTGACTAACACTCAAGAGATTATGCTTGAGGCCATCAACTAAAACTACATTTTCAATTAAAGGAGAGGTGCCAAGTTTTACATTACCAATACCGATGATTTTACCCTTGGCGTCATCTCCGAAGGTGACGGTGCCACCTTCATGATATCTTGATAGGGTTGCAAAGTTGTTGATGTCCCAAGTCATGTGCCTTGAGCAACCGCTATCAAGATACCACAAACCTCTACGTCGTTGGGCTTTGGAAAGTACCTACATCATTTAAAACAATTGTTGACTTTGGTACCCAAACTTTCTTGGGTCCTTGAAAGTTAGTGTTACGACCCAAACATTATGATGTGATGCACTTAGTCTATCATAACAAAAATTAGCTAAGTGTCCTTTCCGCCCACAATGTGAACATGAGTACACTTTTCTATACATGAAAGCATGATGTGTATGTGTAGTGTGAGCATGTTTTGGGGTTTTGCCATGTTGTTTAGGTTGTGTAGTATGAACATGAACATGAGCATGAGCATTTTTCTTTGGGGCTTGTTTCTTAGGAAACATAACCTCAATTTCTTCTTGTTAAATTCACAATTTTTCAAAACAACACTTAATGAGTCTAATCTTTCCTTAAGCATAGAAACTTCATTAGAATCAATTAGTGGGGCCTTACCTTTGCAAGAAATCTTATATTTTCAAAATCATTTTTAGTAGTGGCCAAGGTGGAAACCAAATCATCCTTTTCTTTTGTAAGAGTAAAAACTTGATGACTTAAAGATTCATTTTCCTTTTTCATTTTAATATACTTTTTCTTTAAGAAATCATAGTTTTGTGACAACTCAACAAAAGCTTCTCCTAGTTCATCCATGGAGAGTTCATCATCAAGAGGGGTGGAAGTGGTTACCTTACTTGTGCTTTCATTGGCCATAAAGCACATGTTGGCGGTGTCGATCTCTTCTTCGGATTCGGTCTCCGAATCCCAAGTTGCCTTCATAACCTTCTTCTTGTAAGGCTTCTTTGAAGTGGAGGGCTTAGCTTTGTCCGGACACTCCGCAACAATGTGTCCCGGTCTTTGGCAATTGAAGCATATGATCTTTCTTCTTCTTTGCCTCCTTGCCATCTCCTTCTACCTTGGAACTTCGCCTTGTTGTACATCCTCCGAACATTTTTGACTAGAAGTGAGAGCTCTTCGTCATCTTCTTCTTCATCATCTTCGTCGGAGTGTGATGATTGACACTTGAAGGCAATAGTCTTCTTCTTGTAGGAGCCATGTCCTCCCTTGCTTTCCTTTCCATCTCATGGGTTTTGAGGTTCCCAATGAGACCTATAAGCTCCATCTCTTCACTGTCGTTGAGTTCCTTCAAGGTTGTTGCTTTAACTTCCCATGAAGGAGGAAGAGCCCGGATGATCTTCCTTACTCTTTGATCATTGTTGATATCTTCACCTAAAGAAGAGAGTCCATTAGTAATCTTGGTAAATCTTGTAACCATATCATCTATGGTTTCATTGTCTTGCATGCTAAATGTTTCATATTGAGACCGAAGAAGGTCAATCTTAGCCTTCTTTACTTGTGAGGTCCCCTCATGAGTGACTATCAAGTGTGACCAAATCTCAAATGCGGATTTGCAATGTATAACCCTAGCTATGTCATCATCATTTAGGGCTTGAAGAAGTGCATAGTGAGCTTTGACATTGGCATCGAATTCCTTAGTCTCTATTTTGGACCAAGTGGATTCGTCACCGGGGGGTACACTAAAGGACTTAGTCACGGCCTTTGCAACTCGGCTACCTAGAGATTGCAAAAACACGGTCATCTTAACTTTCCATATGGGAAAGTTAAGTCCATCAAACTTAGGAGGGTCTTAATTCCATCGGCCATTTTTACTATATGAATATGAATGAAATGATTAGCAAATTAGGATCTTCTCTAAGGTTGTTAAACCAAATCCTAGAGTCCAAGCTCTGATACCAATTGAAAAAACACTAGAGGGGGGTGAATAGGTGTGAATGCTAATCTAATGATCTTTTTAAACTTTAATAAAATGAGTGATGCAACGATCTCTCAAAACACGACTAAGAGCCGAATACCCCTTGCGAGGTTCTGAACTCCTTCCTCCCATTTCCCTAGATATGGGTTAGAGGTGCGCAATGCAACCGTGTTGTATGAGATATGATCGAACAAGTAAAGGATGAAATGCTATGATGAAATACACACAAGCAATATAGCAAGTAAAGTGAACAAGACAAGATTGCACAAGTAAAGGGTTAGTTCTCAAGCAAATAATTCAAGACAATATAAAGCAAGAGAAATTGTAAGCAAGAATGACGCAAAGGCAATCGCAAACAAGATGATTTGTTTCGAGGTTCGAGCACACTTGCTCTAGTCCCCGCCTTCACCTCCGTGAAGGGTTTCCACTATCCACCGAGGATGCCTTTACAATTTGGTCTACCGAAGACCGAGCACCGAGCTCCACCAAGTACAAAGGACCTCTACCGAAGAGGTTGCTCCACAAGGAAAGGATTACAAGAACCAAGTGATCACAACAAGATCACTACACTTTTCTCAAACTCTTTTACAAACACTCTCACTTCAATTACAACTGCACTATAGAAAGAGTATAGGATTTTTGGCTCTATGAAGTGTGGTGAGAAAAACTTCAGTTGTAGAGTGATATTAGCAATCAAACACAACTGAAAAAACTAGCTCAAAAAGAATTGGAATGAAAGCCTTAAACTCTTTTCTTTTCTCTTTTGAAAACAATGCAAACTTGAGGATTTTTCTAAGTGATATGCAAGAGAGACTTCTCCTCTATTTATAGGCTTAAAAATAGGTTAAAAACAATTTCTTTTTGCCTTATTTTCTCTGAAAAAGCTCCCCAACAAATCTCCAAAAAACTGTTAAAGCTGAAAAAGAAACAGATTTTTCAGAACTGCCCAAGAGGAAAGAGCCGTTGCCTTGTTGCAGGCTTGGCGGTCGACCGGTCCGGTCGACCGCCAGCCCTGCTGGAAAGAGCCGTTGGCTCTCGGTCGACCGGTCCGGTCGACCGACCCAAAAGGAGGAAAAACAGTTTCCTTCTTCCGGTCGACCGGTCCGGTCGACGAAAATAACCCGAGAGCAATCTGCTCTCCGTCGGTCGACCGGTCCGGTCGACGACGGACATGCACAAACAGTGCATGTCCAGACACATCGCCGGTCGACCGGGCCGGTCGACCGATGTTGCCTGAAACTGAAAAACTGGGCTGTTTTGAAGATGGAATTTTTGTAAAAATATTTTAATAATACCAATAGCTAAGTATTATGCAGAAAATAGTTTATATACATGTTTTAAACAAGTTTTCAGGATATAAAGCTTTGGTACATGTATATATAAACTAAGGCATAAAACTTAGAAATAACCATTTTCAAAACATAGGAAATACATGAAACAAGTGTGTGTGCAAATCCTAGAGCCAAATTTCTTATATTCAAACTTTAACATTCTAAACTTACAAACTTCTAAAAGACTTCAAGGCAATGCTTCAAGATGGGCTATCTTCACTTGATCTTCAATTTTGCATCTTGAGCCCAATTGGAGTTGACTTGAGTCCAAAACCTTGTATTTGTGAGAGAAGACTTCTAGTATGAATAGAAATCTGAAAACACACTTAAACAACAAATGTTATTAGTACAAATAACTATATGTTTTGTAATCATCAAAATACACTAAACAAGGGTGATTGTAACCTTGGGCCAACAATCGCTGTCCAACAGTGTACCACTGGATTCGGGGAGCGGGTGGATCTGCATCTAAGACCCCCGACCCTTTAGCACCCGTGTGGCCTGATCCAAAAAGAACTGGACCCGCACCAGGCCTAGGCTCAGACCAGGACTCCAAACCGGTGCCGGGCCGAAACGGGCGGCGGCAGCGGCGCGCGGGCGCGGTTTCCCCCCAAAAGCGCGCGGAAAATTCAAAGTGCCCAAAGGGCACACCTTTGTTCTCATCTTTGTCTATTTAAACACTTAAAATTTTCACTCCATATCCAATGTGAGACTAAATATTTTAGCTATCTCTAGTCCCTTTTATCTATTGAATTAGGCTAACTTTGACTTGAATATTTCATTTATTCGAAAACAGAATTGAATATATGAATATACCACGTTCATCTCTAATGAAAGAAGAATACACTCCAACCATTATCCGGTTGATCTATCAATGGATCTCGCCTTAATTTAGCTCAAAGATTAACTTAAAATTCTTTGTTTTCCCAACAATTTTCCACAATGAATGGAGATTTAAGGAATTGACATACTATGAGACTGACTTATAGTGAAATGTATTTTAGAAAAGAAACTGCATCAGGATAGGTGAATTAGGTTTTGAATCTTCTATAGCGAAAGCCTTATCGGACTTACTGGCTAATCAGCGAACTAACTCCTGAACTATCAGCCGTTTTTGTAAGCCAAGTCAACAAGCCTCACACAATAACTTTTTAAAATCAACTTTAATTTTGGTTGTGTCCATTTTGACCCTGGACATTCTTAGTTTGAGAGAGTATCTTTAAGGAATCACTCCATAGAGACTCCCAAAGAGCCGATCAAGCTTTATACTCTTATAGGTGATCGTCCTATAAGAGTAGCCTACTCTACCCCATTTTTTTTTATTAACAAGATATAGACATCATAAAAAGCGTTAAGCTTATCCTAAATCCATTTGTAGAAAGCACTTGAATGCATCATAAGAGTAGGTTAAAGTCAAGCTCATAAGTGCTTACTCGCAGAGTCAATCATAACTAGTTTCCTCTCTTGAACTTAGTCTTCTTTTTATAGGGATCATGCTAAAATATTTTATGTTCATAAATATTAATGTATATTGAGACTGACTAATACCAGCCTAATGGTGTTTAACTAAGAAAGGTAATTGAAATGTGGTTCTATAATTAAGAAATGTTCTATTGAACGAAAAATCTCCTACCAGATATTCATCGACCTGACCAATTAGATATGTGACATTGATTAGTTGTCAAATATAACATTCTTTTTATATGGATCATGCTAGAATATTTTATGTTCATAAATATTACTGTATATTGAGACTGACTAATACCAGCCTAATGGTGTTTAACTAAGGAAGGTAATGAAATGTGGTTCTATAATTAAGAAATATTCTATTGAACGAAAAATCTCCTACCTGATATTCATCGACCTGACCAATTAGATCTGTGACATTGATTAGTCAATTATACATCAAATGGAGTGAGGTACGCATATAGCGAATCTCCTTAAGACAATTACGTCCCCCTTCGATGCTAAAGGGTTACTGGACGCAGGTCTCTCAAGATACAACGCTCATTCACGATATTTGGATAACACTATCAAATCACCGTACAGTCAAACCGTAGTTAATCAGTACCTTCACTAGTTGAATTCAACAGTTGGACAAAAAATAAATTTCAGAGAGAATATTTATCTTAATATGGAGGATTATTCACTGTAAGGAAAAGGAGGAGAGAGAGAAGAATTATTGTCTTAGGAAGCCACAGATTCAGAAACAATTCTATTTCTATTTCAGAATCTGTTGAATTTTCTGTTTCTTCTTTCAGATCGAATCTTAAACAGATGTTAACATATTCTGTTCTGTAAAGAGGAGGAAGAGGAGAAAGTATTTCTGTGTGCTTAGAAATGACGGAGAGGAGCGTTATTTATAGCGTTCCTGTGAACCCGTTGGAGAAAAGCGGAAAAGAACCAGATCGGGTTCGCACCCGCACCCACGCCCCGGCCGGGCCCAGATTTCAGCGCCAACGCCGAGCCAGGCCGGAGGGCGGCGGCGGCGGCGCGCGCGTGGGCATAGTTCCCCCCAAATGCGTGCGAAAATATCAAGTACCCAAATAGCACACCCTTTGTTCCCAACTTTCTTATTTAAACACTTCAAATTTTCACTCCATATTCAAGGTGGGACTAAATATTTTAGCTATCTTTAGTCCATTTTAGCTATTGAATTAGGCTAACTTTTGACTTGAATATCTCATTCATTCGAAAATAGAATTAAACATGTGAATATACCACGTTCATCCCCAATCGAAGGAAAACACACTCCAACCATTATCTGGTGATTCTATCAATGGACCTCGCCTTAATTCAGCTCAAAGATTCACTTAAAATTCTTTGTTTTCCCAACAAGTTGTTGTCTTATGCTAATCCAAGCAATGAGAAGGGTCGCAACAATCGTAATGTTTCTCTTATGCAGATTTTTTGTCTTTCTGAACTTGTCTGGATATATGGATTGAAATTTCTTCTACTAGCTAGCGCATGCGATCGATATCCACATATTTCTGCTTGTGCGTCCTTACTGATAAGATTTGACACCACTGACCGATCATGAATTCCTGCAGAATTATTAACCAAATTTGCAAGGCTGATATAGGCAAAGTATGAAAAAAACCAATTAAGAATAATCACCAAAAGAGATTAAGCTTTACTTGGAAACTTTTAGAAGAAAACCACAGAACAAGCAGCAGCAAATATCTACTATGAAAACAAAGATTATAATATCCAATTACTATCACTACATCTCGAATATCTTATACAAAGATCCAAGAATATAAGGAGAGAGATCAAGAGCTTATCGAACTCTAGTCAACCTGAATTCCTCGACTACAAGGGATTCAATCCATTGCTAACAGTGTCCCGATCGTTCTCCGAGAAGATCAAATGCCCTAACTCGATCTTTCATTGGTTCTCAAAACCCATCACTTTTGCTACTGATTTGAAGAAGAAACTCGCACAATGCTCTCTTTTTTTCTTCTTCATTTCTCTGATTTTTCTTCTGATTTTCTCTTGATTTTTGGTTGGTCAATGAGGTTTATCAATTAATCACCGACTCCTTCTCACGTTCTTCCGAATGCGATCAGACTCAGAAAGAATTTTGAGTCCAAGTCATGTGTGCAGCAACAATCCCACTTCTTTAAGGAGTGAAACAGGCTTCATGGGGTAGGCTAACTTTGGGCCTACACCCAACAATATGCCCTCAGCCAAATGGTTGAGATCTCATCACTGTGGCTCATGAAGTGATATACATGCCGCCCAACCGACGACATATCCCTTGCTTCTCCTTCGGCAATGTCTTTGTCGTCATGTCTGCATCATTTTATCTGTATGGATTTTCTCAAGCTGCAACTTCTTCTCATCAAGCACTTCCTGTATCCAATATATTGGATATTTATATGCTTTGATTTGAGTGAAAACTTGGATTCTTATTAAGATGTATGGCACTCTCGCCGTCACACTGAACAACATACTCATGTTGAGTCTAACGTAGTTCCTTTGAGAACCCCTTCATCCATAACATCTCCTTAATAGCTTTTGTGACAACTTGTACTCTGCTTCTGTAGTAGAGAGCACTACACACTTCTTTAGCTTCGACTAACAATATATGCTCCTCCTGCAAAAGTAACTACGTACCCTAGCGTGGATATCTTCGTATCAATGTCTCCGGCCCACTCAGCATCACTATAGCGTACAAGCTTTATTATCCTGCACTAAAACATAACTGGCTTTCGTCATCCTCCCTCATGATCCATTCTACTATTACGAAATGCTCCTTCCAGGATTAGCAAGAAATCTACTCACAACACAGCTTCATGTGCAATATTTGGCCTTGTACAAATCATAGCGTACATCGAAATTCTTACAGCTGAAGCATACAAAACTGCCTTAATCTCCTCCTTCTCCATTTCAATGAGGGACACTGTCGTGAACTCAACCTGAAATGATTTGCGAGAGGAAACCAACTGGCTGGCCTAATTCATACTGAACCTTTCTAGGACCTTCTGGATGTAGCTCTCTTGTGATATCTATAAACGCCTCGTCTTCCGATCACGAGATAAATTCATCCCCAAAATTTTGAAGATCAAGTTGGTTGGTTGAAGAATCAATGAAGATAACGTCAAAATCAGAACTCCAAACCGAATAATCAATTGAAGACAGAAGCAAATCGGGGATCAACGGACCAAAGCCGCATTTTCGCGGCTAGATATGATTTGTTGCGAGAGCGTTTGCTCCCCCTATTTTCGTATGCTCTCCCCTTACCTTTGCCTATAAAATACTAGTATTTCAGATATAGCATGTACACCGAAAGATTGAAAAGGCTACTTAAAAGAGAGTAGTGTGTGTTGAAGTGTAATACGAATTTAGAGAGAACTGAGGAATTATAATAGTGATTTATCAATGAAATTCAGTGTTCTACCATCAAGATCGTGCACATTTCAATCTAAGGCTCTTTCTGTTCTTTCTCTATGATGCAATTCTATTTTTTATTCACTGTTTACTATGTGTTTTTATTAATGATCTCATGCATGTATTCTTCTCTTTGCAGTTATAGTGCTATACCTTCTCTTATTTTCAACATCATTGGGACGAGAGAGATTTCAAGGAGACATCAGCAGTAGTGAACCAAGCTTTACTTATTCGGGTTTCAATTGTCTCTTCCCTCCTTCTCACTCTTCTCTCAACCTTCTTTATTTATTTAGTCTCTGCATCGGTTAATAATTATTTTTTTTTAATTCATGCTTATATCAAAGTTTAATCTTTAAAACAAAAAATCCCAACTATTCATTCACCACTTTCCCAACTAGATTAAAGTTAGATTTTAGATTTTTAAAAATCGTGTTTCAACAAGTCTCTATGAATTCGACCTTCTTCTTGCCACTGCTATTCTTCTAAGAAACTCAAGCAAGATTGGTTTTTATAATTGTACGCGGTTCAAACAATGACGAAATCTTTATGACTTCAAATTGCGAATAATTTTTGGTGTTGCTGACGGGGAGAAGTGTTGAACTAAGAATTGAAATAAAAGAAGGTCGATGAATTTTATTTCCGTGCAAACTTTTTGTCTTAGACACTGAAATGGTGCTAAATCCCAGCAGTTACTCCCCTGTAATTTTAGGTAGACCATTTCTTACTATCACTAATGCTATCATTAGATGTAAGAATGGAGTTATGACTTTGCCGTTTGAGAATATGACAGTCGAGCTAAACATTTTTCACACTAGTTCCCAACCACTTATAATGGGTGATCATGAGAAGGTCAGAATGATTGATATTTCAGTAGTCACATATTTGAGTCGTCTTGTTATGATGATCCCTTGGAAAATATTTGGGCCATTTTGGACAGAATTTTGACATTGATGACTCAATAGAAGAGGTCAACGCATTATAAGATTTTATTCCTATCATGTAAACCAATCCATGAAAACCCAAGGTAAAACTTTTACCTGTGTCAATATTTGTTCTTGTTCCATTAATCAGCCCCCCCAGGTTGGAGCTCAAGCCTTTGCCCGACACATTAAAGTATGCCTTTCTAGGTGATTTTGAAACCTTGTTTGTGATCATTCTTCTCATTTAGACAAGGACTAAGAAGAGAAGTTACAGGATGTTCTTAGTGAACATAAGAAAGCTATAGGCTGACCATAGCAGACATCAAGGGAATTAGTCCCTCTGTGGTAATGCACCAAATTCATCTCGAACAGAATGCCAAAACATCAAGAGAACCACAGAAGCATTTGAACCCTGTACTGAAAGAGGTAGTGAGAGTGGAGGTCATAAAATTTTTAGATGCGGGTATCTTTATCTTATCTCCGTTAGTCAGTGGATCAGTCCTGTACAAGTTATGCCCAAAAAGTCCGGAGTCAAAGCTATTGCTAATGAGAACAATGAGTTGGTTCCAACTGAGTTCAAACTAGTTGGCGAGTGTGCATAAATTATAGGAAACTCAACTCCATAAATAGGAAAGATCCTTTTCGTCTTCCATTCATTGATCAAACGTAAGAATATCTTGCCGGATACGCACTACTCCTTCCTCGATGGTTATTCTGGATATAACAAAATCCTTATTGCTCATGGAGATAAAGAAAAAAATGACATTTACCTGTCCGTTGGTACATTTGCCTATCGTCAAATACCTCTTGAGCTATGCAGTGCACTTGCTACCTTTTAGCGGTACATGTTTAGCATCTTTTCAAACATGGTTGAATGATTTTTAGAGGTATTCATGGATGACTTCTCTGTCTTTAGTCTGATTTGATGAAGGTCTGTATCATCAATCACTGGTGTTGATAAGATGTAAGGAGAAGAACCTAATTCTTCATGAGAGAAATGTCATTTCATGGTGAAATATGAGATTGTCTTAGATCACATTATTCTAAAAAAAGGTGTAGAGGTTGATAAATTTAAAGTAGACTTAATCTCTAAATTGTCACCTCCGAAGCTGTTTGAGAGGTGCGATCCTTTTAGGTCACATTGAGTTTTACTGTCACTTTATCTAAGACTTTTCTAAAATTTTCAAACTTCTGCGTGACCTTCTAGCAAAAGATGTTCCCTTTGAGTTCACCCCTTCTTGTCTGGTAACCTTTGAAAGGCTTAAGACCGAGTTAACCTCTGCACCCATCATCTGACCACCTGACTGGAAGCTTTCATTTGAACTGATATGTGACGCTTCTGACTATGCGATAGGTGTTTGTTTGGGCCGCGAGTTGCTAAACATCCCCATGTCATTTGCTCTACCAGCAAGACTCTTAACGACGCCCAATTGAGCTACTCCACCACTGAAAAAGAGTTGTTGGCAGTCATTTCGCCCTTGACAAATTTCGTCAATACCGATAGGTTCTAAGGTCCTAATTTTTACCGATCATGCGGCTTCGAAGTACCTTCTCACAAGAAAGATGCTAAAACCCGTTAATCTGATGGATCTTATTCCTACAAGAATTCAACTTAGAAATTCATGACAAAAAGAATACTGAGACTGTTGTTGCAGACCACTTGTCTAGATTAGTGGTTGAAGCTTCGTCCAATCTTTACTGTCCTTGAGATATTTTCTAACGAGCAGTTAATGTCTATCTCCCATTTGACTGTTCCATGGCATGCTGACATGGTGAATTACCTTATCGCGGAACAAATGCCTGATTCGTCAACTAAGTAAGAACGATTGCGTTTCTAACTAGAGTCAAATAGTTCTTATGGGATGAACCATATTTGTTTAAATACTATCATGATCAGATCATTCGACGTTCTTGACTCTGATTTTAGGAACATCCATTCATCTGTCATGACCAAGTCTGTAGTGATCATTTCAGTGGGAAGAAGACTGCTGCAAAAATTTACAGTGTGATTTTTATTAGCCCATTTTGTTTCACGACGCTTATGTCTACTATCAATCCGTGATCGTTGTCAACAATTGGGAAAAAATTGCATAACATAATGAAATGTCATTAAACTCGATCTTAGTTGTCAAATTTTTTGATGTTTGGGCATCTACTTCATGGGTCATTTCCCTATGTCTCATGGATACCGGTGTATCCTTGTGGTGGTTGACTACTCATCTAAATGGATATAGAATGCAACATGTAGATCCAATGATCACAAAATTGTGGTAAACTTCTTGAAAGAGAATGTATTTTCTCATTTTGGCTTTCTTCGTACAATCATTAGCGATGTGGAAAATATATCTGCAATTGTACAATTGAAGACTTAATGAGAAAATTCTGCGTCAATATAGGGTAGCCACCCTCATCACTCATAGAGTAGTAGCCAAGTAGAAGTTTCAACCGAGCATTCAAGATCATTCTAGAGAAAATTGTGAACATCACTAGAAAAAATTAGTCCCTTCGGTTGACTAATGTCTTCTAGGCATACAGACTTGCGTTCAAGATCCTATTGAAATATTCTCCATATAGGTTAGTGTTGGCCCAAAGGCCCATCATTCTCCCCTTTGATGATGATCAACTCATGTAGTTATAATACTAATGATCTTGTGTTTATTAGTCTCAGATTTGTGATCAAGATCTTAGTAGGTGTGTAGCTTCAACAAAGGCTTTAAAGTCAAGTTTTGGAGCTAGCACGGTTTGATTCAAGAGCCTATGCATCAAGACCACATCAAGTACTCAAGAGGAGTCTAGCTCTTTGGATCGAGTTTGGACCAAGTCAAGAAGATGTGAAGACTTCAAGTGAAGACCTTCAAGATCGAGACTTATGTCTAGGTTGGTTTATTAAGATTTTGTTTTAAATAAAATGTAAAGGATAGAATAGTTGGTGGATTGCTCAAGTATATCATATGCACATTCACTCTTGATTTAGATGTGTTTGCATAAAAGAATTTTTATTTGAAAAAAATACAAAAGAGTATCTTTTTGAAAAATACCGGTTGGTTTTTGAATTCAAAGTATACATGTCTTTAACCAAAATCATGTTTAGTGCTTATTGTCAAAAAACATAGATATTTCACCATGTATGTGTAGTGGATCATATCCAACACTCTATGCTTTAAAAGTGTTAAAATATATTGTTTTTGTATTTGGAGAAGTTTTAGAAAAATACGTTTGGAAAAAACCAATTTGGAAAATACCGTTTTTGCTTTTAGCCAAAATTTCTAAGTTACAAAAATAGTTCAAAATGTTTGTAATATGTCTTGATTTTACTCAAACATGTTTGTTTATCAAAGTATATTACTAAACCTATTTTGTAGATTTTTGTGAATTTATGGGATTTTATTTAGTCAAAAGACCAAGTTTTTAATCCCTATTACAACCCTGTCCTACTTCTGCCGGTCGACGGACCGGTCGACTGAGCTAGAAGTCGGTCGGTCGACCAATGGCATGAACATGCACGCTAGTTTTGGCTAGAGGGCCGATCGACCG